>WTSP01004583.1:43973-89421 GCA_025331215.1 Actenoides lindsayi | reverse complement strand
CGGGGGGGGGGCGGGGGGAGGCACCTAGAGCGGGTCCGGCTCCGGTTTGGGCGTCGTGTGCGCCAGGCTGCTGCGCCCGCTCTCCCCGTGCGCGCTGTGCCTGCTGCAGGGGTGGTGAGTCCGGCTGTCACCCGGCCGGTGGAGCTGGGGCGACTCTGTGTGTGCCGCCTCATTGTTCTGAGTGCTTAGGAAGGGGGTGCTCTCGGCCACCAGCTCCTCGTCAGACTCGCTGTAAGAAGCGCTGCTCAAGGAGAAGGAGTCCCGGACGGCTCTGGCTCTGTGAGGGATGTGCCCGTTCAGTTTGGATTTTTTCCACCGCCTGTTGCTGCTGGCTGTTTTCTTTGGCTGCTCTAGCGCTGTGACGTACTCCTGCGTCGTCTCGTACTCGTCGTCCTCCGTGATGCGGAAGGGGCTGGAGGGCAGGCTCCCCATGCTGTCGTTTAGGTAGGTCTTCCTTTGGTAGTAGCTGTCGTACCTCTGCGCGTCCTGGAAGGGGAGTTGGTACCGCCGCAGAAGGGGCTGCTGTTCCTCCACGCGGAAGCTGATGGGGGCCGCGGGCGGCAGGGACACGGCGTGCGCCGAGTTCGGGGAGGTGATCTCGAAGGTGGGCACCTGCGCGGCCATCGAGTAGTGGAAGTCAACAGGCGACAGGCGTGCTGGTGTGGTCAGGGCTGACACGTACCTGAAAAAAAAGCAACACCTCCGTTTGGACACCGAACAAACCCCAAAAATCTCCAGCTGCATCTGGTACTCTGCTGAACACCCATGAGGCCTACGGTGCACCTGGTCCTGGAGCTCAGCACCTCCTGAGGAACCAAGCAGAGAGACCTTGTACTGCTGTGCTGAGGGAGGAGGAGCTGCTGGCTTCAGCGGGTGCATGGGCACCCTGCACTCTGCATCTCAGCACTGCCTCTCCTAAGGGACTCGGTGTGCAACTCCCACTCCGCAGCACTGCAATTCTTGCAGCATCTCCCAGCAGGCTGAGTCAAGAGTTCCCCACCTCCTGCCTGCCTGACATCTGCTTTCTGTTCCCTCTGGAGCTGCCAGGCTTGTCCCCAAGGAAGGTCCCTTGAAATGCCCTCCTCTGTGCTCAGGACACAGATGGGGAAAGGCTGAGCATCTTTACCTCTAACTTAGCAAAATTCTTGTGTCTCCAAAGCATCTACCACTTTCACCTACTCTAGCAACAACATCAGTGTGGCAACCCAGATCTGGTCGAGCCTCTCTCCAAACAGCCCTTCCTTCAACATCACTTCTTTCTAAGGAGTAGATTTCATTTCCTCTCAATAGTGCTAATTGGGGTCTTCATTCATTTCAGGCTACCCAGGCTCCCTGGCTCATCTGGTGACTTTTTACCTGTGTATCTTGTGAAGTATGAGACAACTGTATGAGCTGGGTCAGCCTTCCTGAATGGACTGGGGACAGGAATGAGAGAGCAGGAGATGCCGTCTTTCTTCTCTGCCCCATGGACAAGTCCCACTGCTTTGAAGGATAACTGCCCTAAAGTGGCTACGTGGCCACCCAGGGTCACCCACAGCTACCCACAAAGGGCTGGAGCAAGGTAGAGATGTGCTTCTACACCATGAGGAACCTGACCCGGGAAGAGGAGGACTGTTGCTGCCTCTCACTGGCTGATGGTGTCTCAGCCCTACAGTTGTGCTCCCTGGAAGACTGTGTCACATGGAGCCCCGTCCCAGGGCTGTGCCCACACACAGCACCCTTGCTCACCAGGCCATTCGGGACTATGCTGAGGACATATCTTTTCCCCATATACCTGAGGGCCAGACCCTGCTTGAGCCGCCAGCCCACCAAGCTGTCCAGGGTGTGCTCTCAGACAGTTTTTCCTTCACCAGTTGCTGACTGCAGCCAGGTATTTTCCACTCCTGTGCTCCAAAGCTATGTTGCCAGCAGGTGACCGGGGTGCAGTGCCTGCTGCCACCCATACCAGAGTGGTCACCTGAAGTAGTGGGTTCCTCTGGTAAGACTAGAGCTGGAGTTTCTCCAGTGCTACCAGGGGACTGCTGCTCTAGGGCCGGGCAGGGGCAAACATGTTTATGCCCGGCACAGCAGGCATGGCTTCTTGAGGTGGCACCGAGCAGTGGACTCTGACCTCTCGCTGTGCGGCGAGTCCCGCAGAGAATCCACCGAGTCACGATACTGCGTCATGGGCCTCCGCGAGTCCTCGATGCAGAAGGCGGCCCCACGGCGAGCCCGTGCCTCCACACACGCAGGGCTGTTGCATTTACTGGTTCCCACCGAGGACAGCATTATCCCAGACTGGGAATCTGAAGTCAGACTCTCTGTCCGCTCCAAGCTCCAGGTGTGGCTTTCGTGTCTGTGGACGAAACCCCATACGGACAGTGAGCGAGGAAACTCCAGCAAAGGCTTCTCCAAAGCACTGCACGCAGGCACAGCTCACACTCTGCTCTGGTGTCACCTTGCCCTCACTAGGATACATCTGGCCAGGGATGTCCAACTTCCCAACCCTACTTTTAATTTGCCTTTCTTTGCTACTTCTTGGAGACATTATCAAAGGGTAAGGAAAGGCAAACCAGCACATAGCAGGTATTTATCACACCATTTCCTGATGGCCAGGGACAGGATGGGACAGTCTCTAGAAGGAGGCCAGGGCAATTCAGCTTTGTGCTTGCAAAGTGTTCTGTGTGTGGAGCAACGCACTGGCTACGCCAAAGCCAGTCTGCAGAGGATCTTGAATTGTGCCACCTGCATTGCCAAGTGACAGCCCCTTCAGGAATGCTACCAGAAAGGAGCCAGAAAAAAACAAACCTCAAAATTACTTCAGCAATAGCAGAGAAAAGCATACCAAAGGTAGATCTAGACGTTCAGTATCCACCAGTTTGTAAAAGATTTTGGCAGCAAACCATTTTCAAGGTGCTAGACAAAAACTGTGATATGTTGGGTAGACCTTGCTGAGCATTTGGAGCTCCACCTGCCCTAGTCTCGGTGCGAAGAAGACATCCCACAAGGACTCACCGGGGAGGTACGGGGCCATGTGCACACTGGGGGTCCACCTGTGCCACGGCCACCAGGCTGAGCCTGAAACATGTGATCCATTAGAGCAACAACCCTGGACTCCCAAACTGCACCCGGCAGAGCTGTGCCGGCAGAGGATGTGGGTGGGGGTTTGCAGAGGAGAACAGGCCTCATCAAGAGTTCCCAAAAAATTGTGAATTATTGATGGCTCTAGGCACATGCTGCAACCACCACACTCATTTCTAACTTCAAACGGCGTCCTCTTTAGAGGTGCAGATCGGGTGAAATGGAGCCTGATTATGCCAGTAGTTTGCCTCTGGCATAACTTCAAGAAACACCTGCTCGCTGCACTTGACTCAGGAAGACTAGGTGGCAGGTAGCCAGGACCAGAGGACATGCAAGGTAGGTGCCTCCCCACAACTCTCCTTTGTTAATGTTGCCCTCCAGACACACCTTTTCATCTGCAGGAGGTGCCCAGAGATGGCCCCGGAACACAGGACTTTGAAGTGAGCATGGAAGGCCAGCAAATTGTGGCCTCTGTGCACTTGGCTCAAGCTTGCACACACCTAGACAGGGTTGGGCTGCAATGTAAGAATTCAGAAAAACCTCAAAACCACATTGCCTAGCTTACCACGGTAAGACTTCTCCAGACAAAAGCAGTCATTTCCAGCCCAGCAAGTCATTCTTGGCTCCCTCTCTACTTGTTAGAGGTCTAGCCAGAGGAATGTGGGGAGGAATTCACCTGAAAACCTAAGCTCATTATCTGAAGTTGATCTGACATATTGTACACCAAGAGCACTTGGTCATTCCTGGTGAATGTTTGAAGCCTAAAAGCCATCTTTGAGCTTTAGCTTCCCAGACAAATGGACACAAACACATCCGACTAATGAAGTAAATAAGCCAGGACATCCTCCACTTTATAAAGTCAATGCAATGTGATCTATACATCACTGACAGGAGTTAGATATGCACCCCCTGCACCTCACAGTCACTTTTCAAAGGCAGGTGCTCTCCTAGGGAAACACTGTCACTTATTGGAAGAAGCACCTAAGTCAGAGGAAGAACCTGAACATCCAAACCCAAACCAGCAGACTTTCTCTAGAGAATCCAAAGGACTTTTTTTGACATCATAAAAACAGGGAAGCTCCATCTGCAATTTAAATGCTCTCAAAAGACATGAGAACTTCACCTTCCAAGCTGTGTAGGAAGAATTATTGGTACTTTCCTGTTAGCCCCAGTTTCTCTGAGAGCTTTGGAAAGTCTTCCAATGAAAAATGTGCTCCGAGGCTGAGATTCTAGTGCAACTTTCTGGACTGCAATAAATTGCACAGGAGTGCTGCTTCTGGTAAAAAACTGTGGCTGCAGAGTCAGGCCTAACTTCGAGGAACTGACCAAAAATATTTTGTGAAATTCTGTGTATTTTGAATTCTAGGAGGCAAACACATTCTAAATACGTCAAGCACAAAATGAACAACCTGAGTGTGCTTAATGAATTGCTGCAGGCATCCGGTCCTCCTGTTTGTGTCTGTGCAAAGCATGAAAGCCCAACTTCATCTCCTCCCAGAGACCTGCAGTGCCAGCATGGCCTGTATGCCAGCGTAGTGCCAAACATCACATACAAACAGCAAGGGAGGTGACAGGAAAACCTTTTACTGGCTTTGAATCTCACAGCACC
This sequence comes from Actenoides lindsayi, assembly GCA_025331215.1. Classification (NCBI taxonomy): domain Eukaryota; kingdom Metazoa; phylum Chordata; class Aves; order Coraciiformes; family Alcedinidae; genus Actenoides; species Actenoides lindsayi. The sequence goes on along the minus strand of WTSP01004583.1, from coordinate 84,752 downwards.
CTAAGGCAAACAGCAGGAGAAAGCTCAGGAGAACATGGTATACATCACCTCTGGCTGGATGTTGGAGTGGCTGTGGAGCAGTGATGAGATGGGGAGCAGGAGTGGCTTCCCGAAAAGGTTGTCTCCGTTTCCCTTCGGATCACGTGCTCGGTGGCAGAAACATTCTTAGAAATATACTGTAAAATATGAAGAATCGCACAGATCAGCCACCACCTTTTTAGTGCTGACAGGGACAAATCCAACTGGCTTGAGTATTCCTGGCGAAATCAGAGGAGGACCAAGCGAACCCAGCAGCTCCTCACCCCAAGGAAAGAGACAAGGAGACTGGAGGCTCTTCTCTGCCCCCTCACTTTGAACACTGGAAAGGGGCCGTAGCAGGGGGAATGCAGGAGGGTGTGAAGAGCTGAGGGGTTCCCCAGAGCACAGTGGTACCACAGGTAGCTACTGAGCAGAAAAACATCTCTGCTCACAGGAGGTTATACACTTGACAGAGTACCAGCAGAAAGACAACTAGGTGAAATCTGTCAGAGATATGAGTCCTACAGAAAGACCAAGTGTAATCCAAATACTTATGCTGAGATATTCCTTCAGCTAGTACGAAGCACTGCCTTTTACAGGGACACTAAGCTCTCTGGGGGGTCAGTACTTTGGGGCCAGAGGGCTGTGGTTCTTAGAAATTGCCTTTCCCTCTTCCTTCATGGCTGGGATTCAACTTAGCTAAATTTTAACATCCAAAGGGTGACACAGCAGAGCTTGTAACTGATCCATTGTACTAATTTCCATCGGTACCTCTTTTTGTTTGGCTCTGCCTCCTGCCTCCCTTCTTCTGACCCCTTTCAATGCCTTGGTCCAGCAAGGCATGTAAGCACGTTGACAGCCCTATTGAGTTGATGGAGTTTGATGGGAATCTTATGTGACTGAAATCATAAAAGTGGCTGAACTGCCCTTCTGGATCTGGTCCTAAATTCTTAGATCCTTCTCACTGGGCATGACACCAGCACCCCACCAGGACATCCCACCTTGCCCAGGATGCAACTCTTGGTAAGGGCAGATGGCCTAACGTGGTGCTGACCAGAGATCACCATGACATGCTTCAGCGTAACATGGTAACCACAGCTACTCCAGCCACCACAACATCAATCACATTTGTCATGCTGCAAAGTGAGGTTTGACAGGGTAGCTTGATAAACAGGAAACATTGGGAACATCTCTCTCAGAGGAAACAGGATCATACTTGATTCATCAAAACAAGCCTGTCCTAAGTGCTGTAATCTCATCCTGTGCTTCAAAGTAAAATCACATTCCCCTTCAGATGTTGATTATGGAAATGTTTCTGTGCAGAATCTCATCTTTTTGTTCATCTTTATTAGTGTTTTGCTCCTCAGGCACATGCATGCATGTGGGTAAGCATATACAGCCATGTCAAACCCCTGGCAGAAAACAGGCACTCAGTAACATGCAGGGAGATGGAGACAAAAGGTCTTACATCAGCCATTTGGATTTCCTCAGGATCCAAACGTGGATGGCTTGGCCCATTTGCAAGGCTCCTGTTCTGATGGGCAGGGCACATGTTCTGCCGTAAATGATTATGCATTTGTTTTCTTTGTTTCCTTTAAAACAGAAGGGAAAAATTTATTAGGAAGACATCTCACGGGGCTGTCCCCCCGCAGAGACATCTGGGGGATGCAGACAATAGAGAAGGTAAGTCTTGGACACACTTGATGTTTCAATGGTGTTTGTGGAAAGCTGCAAACAGGAAGAAATCAGGCATTCAACATTTGTCACCTTCTGCTCCTTTTTTTTTCAAAAAAAAAAGTGAACATTTCTGATTAAGGGCAATTTGGGAAGCTTGATCCAGGGTCCTCTTTTGCCAGACAAGACCCAGCACAATGCAGCAGAGCCAGGGGCACTGGGAGTGGAGAAGAAAAGCAGGAAGAAGGAAAAACGAAAGCAGGTCCTGGTTTGGCCTTGGTGGCAAGGCACTTGACTTGTCCTGCATTAAGCACAAAGTGGCAAAGTCTACCCGTGGCCCTGGCAGGGCATTGACTCCACAAGCACCCTGAGCTTAAATGAGGTGCAGGCTAAGATGGGGAAAAGGTGCTGTCCAGACAGGGAAACTGAATGATGCTGATTCAAGGGATAAGCAAATGGTCCCAGGAAAACATCCTGCTCAGGCACAGCCTAGTAGATGGCTTCACTGGCTTCCTTCATGAGAACTTCCTGGGAATACCACAGCACAGTATCTCCTTAAAATAACATCTGGGCAAAGACCGTGAAAGCATGAAGCATGAACACTACCCCTCAGTAGCCTCTGGCCAGTTATTGTCTGTTAACCATCCATACTCACTTGGTTTTACAGTATGCTACCACACAGACGATGCCCACCACAAGCAAGGCAACACATATTCCTGTGATGGTTAAAACTCTCTTCTGGTAGAGCTCTTCTGCTTCTGCAAATGGAGAGAAAGAAACCAGTTACAAATAGGGTCCAGTACCAGGGATGCATCTGGCTGCACAGGAACCAGCACTGCATGTGGGTAAGACAGAGAAGAGGGCTTGGTCAGACCTCCTACCGATCCACTGCCCATCTCTAATAGCTGCCCCAAACCTGAGACCAGCTGGCCCAACCTTACTCACCCCTTAAGAGACCTTCACTCCTTTTGTCTCTCTGCACCTTTGCCCTCTCTCACTCAGTACCTCACCCCTTCCGTGCTCAAACACGCTTCTCGCTTCCTCGTCCCGCAGCGTAACTCGGTGACTAATCTCAAAAAGCCCCACGACTCTCCTCTCCCTTCCAGCAGTTCTCCCCTTCTCGGTAACTTAGCAGCCTACCGAGGAAGTCCCCGAGCATCCCTCACTCACCACATACACGCATGCCCTGTGATGCTCTCATCACAGGCTCTCTGCTCTGACGGACTCAGAATGCCTTTTCCTTGCAGCGGCTGCATGCCCTGGAGCTCAGCGCTGTGCTAGAAACCACCGAGCAACAGGCCCCAAAGCATGTAGGTGCTGAAAGGGACATCCTAAAACAGTCAAAAAGCAGAATGAGGATGGAAACGTGATAGCGCGTTAGACAAAGGAAAGGGAGTGGAGTAATTAAAATACAGTAACCGATTACAGTCATGGATTTTTAATGAAACCCTAGGAAGCGATTCATTCCATTGCACCAGGTAACTCCGATGCGCACACAAAATCCGAGCAGCACGCTGCTGCTTCTCTCGGCTATCGCTGTTTGTCATGGACCACCTTTCGAAACAGAAACATCAGTCACTTGCACCAAAACCCAGACCGCGCTGGAAGTGAGGTAATTCAGTCACATTAATCAAAGCTCCAAGGAAGCGCGAGGATGTCGCTTTGCAGTGTAACTGAACCACAACTAGGCAGCCATCACGTGGCAAGGACACGTCTACCTGTGTGGCTACACCAGAGCAGATGCTCTTCCCGGCGACATCCAGCAATCTCCACTGAGCTCAGCAGAGGTAATTTGGTTCTCCAGCCGGATGACTGAGTGAAGGATTCAGTGCACAGCTGTCGCGAGCATTTCAGTTCAGCTCCTACGAAAGACGTCCTCATGCCTCCATACTATGTGTTAATGCTAAAGTTCTTGGGGTTTGTGTCGCCTTTAATATTCATTGAGATATTTTTCTGTGTAGATTAGGCAATAAAACTTGCGCCATGGTTGCTGTGCTCAGCATGGTTCACCATGCCACGCTAAATACCTTGAATAGGCTCTATGGTATCCGCAGTGCTACCAAACAATTAAATAAAAAAATAAGAAGAGAAACTAGACTTCAGCAAACAAAAGCAAGCAGGAAGCAATGAAACATTCCAGGTAACTAAGATTGAGACTATTTTCAGCTTGCCATTTTAGGAAGGAAAAAGCATTTCTGGGGGACAAAAAACGTGCTAAGAAAAATGCTTATCTCTTTATGACTCTCCAAATGGGAATGAAGAAAGATTTGCTAAACAAGGCCTAAAAATGACAGCCCTGGCATGAAGATGCAAGACAGAATCAGCAGAGCCTGCCTCACGTCTGTGCTGCAAACCTGCAGTTTAAAGAAATACATTTCCACCCATTTTGTTTGCGCACCGGCCTTGGCTTCACGAGGTGCTCAGGTGGAGTTGCAATGTCCCATCATTCATTAGTGAGGTGGGCAGCTGAGACTCTCCCAGGCTCCCTCTCCATGATGGTGTGGACCAGGAATGGTAGGTCATGGACCTCACTTGGGTTCAAAGCTACTGCTCTGCAGCAGCTTTACCAGCTGGCTGCACCTCCTCAGAACCAGAGCCTGCATGGCCTGAGTTCTGCTCATAGAGAGGGGTTTGGGTGCTGGCTGACCTTATACTCCCTGCACTTTACTACAAGGGAGCAGGTGGAGCTGGCAAGGGGAAAGAACTCACTCTGGGGAGAACCATCTCCTGCAGCGATGTTTTCCCCCTCCATGGGTGCCCTATTCCAGGCATCAGCAGCCATGGCAGACAAGTTTTCTTGCACACCTCTGGGACCTGGATTCCTGTATACAGCTCTTTCCTTCAGACAGGATTTTCAGAGATTTTATCAGAAACAGGAAAAACAGCCTGGGTCATGTCCTGGTTATGGATGGCACCGGGCAAGAACTTTGTTGCTACCCAGCAAAAACTACTTTTATCAAAAAAAACCCCAAAACTAAAAATGCCGGGCAGGAGGTCAGTTATCACCAGGGCAGGAGGTCACTTATCACCAAGGATCCATCCATCAAGCCCATTTTTTCAAAGATTCCTCACTAGCTATGTTTTTTGCTACAAAGACTTTTTTTTTTTTCCCATTAATAAATCCTTCCCTTTGAATCATGGAGGAGGAAGAAAGAATAAAGTGATCCAAACTAAGGTTTGGTTGTGGGTTTTGCCTATTACCTACATCACAAAGCTTTTCACCCGAGGCTCAAATTACAGCCTCTGTTCTGATGATCATGTCAGTATGGGACCCTGACTTTAGAACATCTGACTGTGCTGAACCTTCACCTGAATTGCATGGGGGGTGTTTCAGTTTCATCAGAAATGGAGATTTAACCTCTGTCTCCAGCTGATAGCTCTGCCGTGTGAAGCAGTGAAATGTGAGGCTGTGCATCTCTGCTGCAAAACTAAAAATCAAACGACCTACTGATAGTGATTTAGCTTAGCTCCTAACATCCCATTAAAGCTGATGCTCGATAACACAGTATCTCCATGTTGCACAACAGTGACAGGAAGAAAATACGAGAATGCACGCTACAGTTTTGTATTTGAGAAGGTTAAGATCCTCGAGCAAGACTTGTCCATTTGCGTCTCTATGCTCTACAAACACCACGTCTTCATCAGCAGCATCGTCACTCTACAGCAGCAAACTCTATGAACAAACCATGTGGTGCCACACAATGCCGACAGAATCACAGTCCAGCCATGGGTGTCACAGCAACGCATGAAAGTGAAAGACGAATGACAGAGAAGAGACGACTGCAGACTGGGAACAGGATGTGTGCGGTTCTGTGATGACATTGAGAACGGATGAGGAAAAGGACAAAAAGGTCAACAAAAAAGGGATGTCAAAAATCCTCAATTTGAAAGTTTATTTAAGTGTATTTTGCATTAGCAGCACCACTTTCTCTGAAACACCTGGCCACAAACTGCACGCATCTTCTGACACTGGCAAGACCTGCTGGGGCATACGCGCCAATCTCGGTGGCTCAGGCATGCAAAACCCAGAGGAGACAAGTTTCTCCAGCTTCAGTTGTGCATGTCTCTCCACCTCAGAGGCTCGGGAAAATAATTTAGGATTCCGAAGTGAAATATTGGTGTCCCCATACCTATAGCAAATAGGAATGAAGCGTCTTCACGTGAAGATCTGCTCTGGCTTACGCTGCTGGGTTAATGTTTGGAAGTTCAGTGAGAAGGGTAAAGCTTTCTGTTCTCATCTCACGAAGCCTCCCCATGGTTGGCCTGCACACTCAAGGGAAACCTAGCACCAAGGATTTGATTATCTAGGTGGTTACTCCAGAAATACTCAATATATTTCTAAAAACAGACCGAGGAGAATGAAAGAAAAATAACATGATTATGAGCAACTGGGCAGGAGCAGCCAATTGCCCAAAGGGGATATTTTTAAAAGTATTTAAGTTATTGCAGTGTTTTTTCCAAACTTCAGCTTGTGACCATGATGCTCACCATTCTACCCTTTGCTCTCATGGGACACTACTGACTGCCCTGGGCTCACCTGTTTTCTAGATTTACTCATCTCATGCCACCTCTCTTAGAACTATTTCCTCCTGGTCAACACCTGAAATAAGCTGCTAACCTTTGGGAGGAGGAACAGCAAAGCTCGTTCTGACCCTTCATAGTATCCAGTGGAGGTTAGTCTGGCTAGGATGGCAATTTCTATAAAAGCCCTGATCTCCCTAAAACTTGCCTTCCTGTTCCTGGAATGCTTGCCCGTTCCCAAGTGGTGCCTGTTGGCAACCTTCTGGATGGACACAGACTCCAGTTTTTCAGTTAAATACACAAAAGCATGTTGAATGAGGAGACGTATGGCAATTGGAACATCCCAGTCACGCCACTCACACCAGGCTGCTGCTTGAAACAAAGAAAAAAGTGCTGCTAAAAATACACGTGCATTTTTATAGGTTTACATTTAGATTTTGTGTTTTGCTTTGTTTTGTTTTGTGTTTTTTTTCGTTGTTTTGGTTTTGGTTGTTTTTTTTTTTCAATCCAAACATCTATCTTTGTGCCAGCGAAGAGAACAGAACAGCTGATTTTTTAATCATCCCATTAAAGCCATAAATATAATGCGGTCAGCTCTTAATGGCTTCAGATTAATAAATGAATGGTTGTTCCATACCCTTTAATTCAAATCCAAGATGCTCTGCCAATGCAGAAAGAAGACAAGGAAGAGAAAGAGAAAAAGAAAAACAGGTCTGTCAGAGATCTCTAATATACAAACACACACACTGTGCAGTTACAGCAGGTTAGCTTTTCTGTAGGCTCAGCAGCAGTTACACAGAAGACAGTGTATGCTTCAGAGCATTTCAAATTCCCACCAGAGCTTTTATCTTATGTAAAGAAAGACCCAAACAAATTGCAGTGGAAGTTAATTATGAATTCTTTTAGTTAATTATGAATTCTTTTGAGATGAGCCATGTTTGTTAGTACCTGATATGGAATTTACAGTTTAGGCAAGGCAAAAAAAAAAAAAAAAAAAAAAAAGGGTACACTTGTTCTGAAACAACTCCTAACAGGTCAAAACACATAGCAACTACACGAACCTGGAAAAAGCCATTCATTCACTTTCTACAGGCAAAATGTGCCCTGCACAGTTTCACACGCCCCTCTCTGCCCGGGGGCCTGTGCACCAAGGAAGGGTGCTGGGCAGACAGATGTGCGGGCACTTGAGCAGGGCCCGGAGGCCTGCCAACAGCATTCTGCTGCCCACGACCTCACGTCTGGTCTCCGATGCACAGCATCATCTGGCAGCATTGCCTGTAGATCACCCGGCAGCGTCAGTTGTGTGAGCTCTGCTCTTGGTGGTGATCGTCTGCAGTTGAACCACTGATGCTGCAAGTGATTAGTTGCCCGGGCAAGGCAACGTATCCCTTGCAGATCTAAAAGTGCAAATTGCACTGAACATTTCCCTCGAGCCTATGATCTTCCAAATTTCACTTCTGCTGTGGTTCTGCGTTGTTTTAGAAACAACAAGCATGCTGAAAAAAAAGCACAAATTGGAGCATCTGCTTTCAGATTCGTATTCGTTATGAGCAAGGTTGCAGCTCAGCTTGCAGAGATAGTGCTGAGCAAAGTAGTTTACCTACTGAATCAACAGCACTGTTACCCAAAACCAGATACCCTGAATTTTAGTAATTTTCCTGATACAGGCCTGACCTAAAGACAGCTTTTCTTATATAAACATGACAGTTCTCCATACTTACCGCTGTACACAAAAGTGAGCTCTGCTGTTCCCAATCACCATACACACAAGATTATTTGCAGCTTGGAGATGTCCAGATTTATTTATGATATTTTCCATAGGAACTGCTTTTTGCTGCACAGAAATACTGGCTTTCTTTTGCAATGCTGTGCAAAATTTAGGCAGGGGGGAAATTAGCACTACTTGTTACGAAACATGTAAACACTTTTTACTAAAGCAGGTTCTTCTCTTCAAATCAATGCTGATGTTTGGGGAGGGGGAGGGAGTTTGGGGGGCAGGAGTTTGATGGAGTTGGGTTTTCAAAAATTTTGTGTAATTTAAAGGCCACAAAACCTGGCTGCTCTCTGCTTCACCTCTCACATTTGTGCAAAAGGAACGGCAAACTCTGCCACGCATTTCAGCCTCATTTTGTGCAAGTGGCAGAGACACGGACACGATGTGGTGGGCAGCAGAGAACTGGACAGAATACATTAATCCTAAACCTCTTGGTTATTGCATCTAGCCTTGACCTTCTCCTAAGGTATGCTACCATTACACACACTGTTTCACCTGACATTATGACAAATGTGTGTAGAGAAACGTTAAATTCCACCTATATATCTACGCTATCGATCCATTTGGTACCTGCGTATTGCCCATACTGCCACATTTCCCTCCTGCTTCAGGATTTGATGCAGTATCTACAGTTACAAATGGATGCAATTCAAAACATTTCTGTGCTTGTTTTGTTTTTTCAAACTCAAACGCCTGTGCAAACAGAGGACCTGAGGAATTTCAGCCTTCCTCTCACATGAGAACTGGAGTTTCTTCTGGCTTCCTAACCTCATGGAGCAGATACAGCCAGCTGACTCACTGGATCTTAGCTATGGGTTCCCTGAGCAGGAGATAAACCGTGCAACCATGCAGCAGCTGGAATGTATGTCTATGTCTACAAACCTACCGGTAGCTTTGCAGATAGAGGAAACCTGACCTCAGCCTATGCTCCTGCATCTGATGTCCACGGCTACTCAACACCTCTTCACCATCCTTTCAAGCTACAGACATTGCTTCTGTATCACCCATAACTGAACACATTGAACAGGGAGGCACTCGCCCCTTCCCCTTCCTAGGAGGTCCTGGGAAGAAGGCAGGGCTTGCCTTCTGTGCTAGGACAGTGAAGGAGAAGACACTTCAAGAGTAGGCTGGGATTTGGAGGGTTTGTCTCTTCTCTAAAGAAGGGACTATTCAAAATTATTCAACATGTTACAACTTACAGACTAACAAGATGACCCAAGCTCCAGGAAAAACACTGCTTCAAAATGTAATCCTTCTGCATTCAGCAGAGGGGTATCATCTCCACAAACATGGCTTACTGCATAGTGTGTGCCTTTTTTATATCAACAATATACCACATGGAAGCAAACGTGTTTGAGAAATCAAAATTTCTCCTAGAGATAACTTATTTTGGTCTAGAGCAAAAAATATTTCTGTGTGCCATGTTTGAAAGAAGTCTCCTTTGCTTTTCTAAGAGGTTGTTCAGGAAAAGTAATACATATTTTAAAAGCTTGGGTTTATATTTGATAAACTAGCAGTGGAGAAGGTGCTCAGCATGATGTATAGTATCTGCATTGTGTCCTGCAATAGTTCAGTCAACCTGCATTTTACTCACCCTCTCAGTTAGACTGGCAGGCTTGCAGACTGGGCTGCTGGGGATGCCAAGAAATCTCTGGGCAACTGCCCCCTCTGCGGCCATTAACCATACAGAGGGAAGCATGAGGTCCAGACAAGTTCTTCAGCTCCTCCAGAGAGTGATTCACACCACATTGACTGCAATGGGGAGGGTGTATCTTATCCCAGGCTTGTGGCAGAGGGAGCCTTTGGGTTAGCTAGAATTTAATGGATGGATCCTATCTGTAGAAACAAACTGATACATGCCAGGAGTGCTGCCAGAGTGCAGAAGCTCTCTACAACTCCCATAGGATCAGCTCTACTGGAAGCAATATATATACAGAGGCTACCAGGCAAATAAGTAACGGGCTTATCATTTTTCTCACATCATCAACCTTCTGTTTAAACTTCACACATGCTCTCTGGACATGGCAAGGAGCTAGAGCTGAGTAGTCTGAACTGCTGTGAGACTCTCCAAACTACCTGAAGCAGAGGGCATGTGTTTTGGAAAAAACTCATTCCAAATGTGGCTCATGAACCTTTCTGAAAACATTGGGCTTAAGAGAGAGCTTGTTCTTTCTAATTCAGCCATAAGCATTAAGGAAACTATATACTGGCCTCTTTAATGCATTACTTTGCAGTATTTATGCTTTTTCTTGCACTTAAAGGCTAAGCTAGACTCTCCTGTGTTGATTCCAAAGGAGACTGGACCAGCAATTTGGAAATGTTCAAAGACCTCACTACTGTATGTATGACAGAGGGTTGTCCAACAGAGAAAGGTAGTGAGCATGGGAGAGTTGAGAAAGGGAAAATTTATTTTTTTTTTCTCATTATCAGACAGAAGACAAAGTCCTTGATCCACAGTCACTTTGGGACTGTGTTTTTCTCTCTAATGTATTCTACCTGTTTTAAAAGATGAACAGACAAAACCATTTAATCTGAAATACGCTTGTAGGAGTTACACCTTAAAACAAGTTGTCTCTCAGTGAACTGTGGATTGATAGGATGGATAAGAAGGATAAAAGCCATAGCAAACAGCTGTGAAAACTGTGCCTGCACTCACACAGACTTCAGGCTGCCCGCGAACATCATGAAGATGTTTAGTTACCAAATGCATTACTTCCCCTGAACACACTATCTGTGTCACAGAGCATGCTCCAAGGCATCAAAAAAAGTGCAAAATTAACATCCGAGGACCAGCAAGGCAGACTGTTGATCATAAATTGTACTGACAAGAGTAATACTTGCAAGAGCTCTGGTCCAGGGGCTACTGGGGGCAATGCAAGACAATCCCATGATGCTGGGGAGAGAGGACGCTGTTCACAAGTTAAGGGCTGAGCAATACATGGGATGTCCAAGTACAGAAAGTCTGCAAACAGACAGACAAAAGTCTCTCCATAAACTGTGCAGCCTTTTAGCTTATCCAGTACTGTATTAATAAAAATAATCTGGTAGGTCTCAAGAGTCCAGATGCGTAACAATAGAGTGTGGATTAGCATGCAATTAGCTTCAGGAGATCCCAAGGGGTAACCTGCACTGCCGTGCAGGGGAGAGGAATAACCCTGCTATGATAAACCACAAACACCCTGTAATTACGAAGCCACACCACAGCGTAGTCATCACCCTGTAATTAAGTGGTCAGCGGTTATCATGTCATTAGGAAAGGAAGCTGCAGAATGTTTGTGGAATTTAAAATGCTGCTAAATATTGGTTTAGAGTCCAGATGAATAAGAGGTGGAGGCGGAAACAGAAAAGTAGGTTAAGGAAAAGAAAAGAAGTATTCTTCCGCTCATCATTTTCATATTGCAATTAACAAGCAGGAAACTACTGCTGAATAAGTTAATTCAAGAAGCTGGAATTCAGATCTAGGCCTTCCCAGAAAAGCTTCAAATGGTACATTTATCCTTCTGCTCACAGGCACGTTTCACCTCAGTGTGAGGAGCAAGCGTCCAAACCCCTCCTCTCAAGAAGTGTTAATTTTACATGTCAGGGTGACGACCAGCACTCCTCTGGCTGCAGCCTGGTGACTTCAGACCAGACCTCAGGAGTCCCAGTCCCTGGAGGTAAGACACAAATTCTGGAGGAAAGGAAGAACGTCCCTTGGCCAACGAGGATCAGATTAGAGATCATTTATGTAAACTGGACACCTATAAATCCATGGGCACTGATGGGATGCACCCACCAGTGCTGAGGGAGCTGGCTGATGTTATTGCACCAGTACAGGTGAGGGGTTTGGCTGCTGGAAAGCAGCTCCATGGAGAAGGACATGGAAGTCCTGGTGGACAACAACTTGACCATAACCTAGCCATGTGCCCTTGTGACCAAGACAGTAAATGGTGTCCTGGGGTGTATTAAGAAGAATGTGACCAGCAGGTCAAGGGAGGTTCTCCTCCCCGTCTACTCTGTCCTAGTGAGGCCACCTCTGGAGTATTGTGTCCTATTCTGTGCTCCCCCACTGAAGAGAGACAAGGAACTACAGGAGAAAGTCCAGTGGAGGCTGCAAAGATGCTGAGGGGACTGAAGCATCTCTGTGCCCAGGAAAGGCTGAGAGCCCTGGGGATGTTCAGCTGGAGAAGAGCAGCCTGAGAGGGGAGCTGAGCAATGCTGATCAATAGCTAAGGGCAGGGAGCAAGAGGATGGGGCCAGACTCTTGTCAGTGGTGCCCAGTGACTGGGCAAGGGGCAATAGGCACCAATTGGAACCCAGGAGGTTCCATCTGAACAGGAGGAAAAGCTTCTTTCCTTTGAGGGTGCCAGAGCCTGGACCAGGCTGCCCAGATGTTGTGGAATCTCTTCTGGATAATTTCAAAACCCGCCTGGACGTAATCCTGGTCAACCTGCTGTAGGGAAACTTGCTTTAGCAGTGGGGTTGGAAGAGATGAGGTCCCTTCCAACTGCTACCATTGTGTGGTATCAAGCTGGGAACTCATCCACTGTAAGCAGAATTGACCATTTATCTGTGACTGCAAGACTGATTTCTCAGCTCAAGCTCTTCTCTTCTCCTCCATGTTTCCAGATGACTACACCGAGTACCATGCAATAAGAGTAGCTGTCTTTCTCCCCTTTGAAAAAGTTTTGATGCCTGAATATCAAACTCTTAGGGAAGCCCAAAGCTGAAGAGAAAGCCTCCCTCAATGGATAGCAGAGAATGCTCCTGTGTGCTCCAAAACATACCAGTAGGAAGACTCCAACTATGAATTTTTAAAGAAATCACGAATTAAAAAAGGGGTAAAAATGGAGAATATAGCAGTTTACATTGCATATGAATGTCAGCTCTATTTCAGGGTGTTTACAGACGTCAACTTTAATTAGGTCACAAAGTAAAAAACAAAAAATTTTCACTAAACGAGAAGAAGAATGGCATGACACTTGTCCTCTAGATCAGTGACAATTATTTTGGGAGATGCATAAATAGCAAAGTTATGATGAAATTTCAGATTCCACAGAGAAAAGACAAACATAAACATAAATCATCCCGAATTTCTAAATTGTTCCATAAATCACAAGTGAAAAGAATCCAAATGTGCAGATTTCGGCAAGGGACAAATGCTCCCCCTCACAATGCTTAACTTTCAGTATCTCAGCCCCACCAGGAGAGAAATAGCTGCCAATATATTTTACAAAACCTTTACAACCAGCCAGCCCAAAGCCTGGCAACTTATTACTGAACTTCCAGCAGGGCTTTACAAAGACCTGAAAAGTTCCTTGTAGAAGAGAGGAGATAAAGCTAGATCTTGATCTGATGTAGAACAGGCAGCTATGAAACACAGGTGCCAACACAGCTTTAAAAAAATCATTTTCTTAAAAGGAAGATGATTTTGGACATGCTTCTGGAAAGAGCTGCAAGTAATTGCTGTGCATATGAAGCTGGACCCAAGAGACAGCTGTCAGTTGGGTGGGTCTCCAGTACCCATCAGAAGCTCTCCTATTAGAAAGATTTCCTGATTTTTTTGTGATATTGTTGAACCTGACATCTATGTGTGCCAGCAGAGATGAAGATCTGACTGCAAAGACAAAAAAGTCCTGGGTACTAATGCTATGGATTTATTATGGCTGTGGATCAACAGTTTAACTGTGTTCAACACATGGACAGACAGAAAGAGACATCTGTGATCTGTGACTCTGCAGGTACCTGTACCAGAGCACCAGGAGAGACATCTGACAACTAAGCCTAAGAGTTTGTACTCATCACCCTCAGCACATCTGGAGGATGAAACATCTCATTCTGATGGCAGCACTGGAGTTCAGTTAGCCAAATGCTCCTCTTTGGATGCTGACCCTCTCCTCAGTGACTTTGAAGGGTGCCTGTAATATGAATCTGGACTCAAGCCTCTAACACAGATGTCTAAAAGCCCTCTGAAAAAATAACAAGGATCTGGCTGCACTGTTGCTGCAAAGAGGGCAGCAGGGAGAAGAGGGTTCCGAAGACGAGTTCATGACGTGAACTCAGACTGCCAGTACAGCTGGGAACTCCTCGCCTGCACATTGCACTCCCTGTGGCCAGGGTCAGGGAGAATTCCTGCTTTAGGTCACATTTTTGAGTTATGATCTCCCAGCTCTCTGGTTTCATCAGAGATACATCACAACTGCAAGATCTAACTCCTGAAACTAGCAGACAATATGACTTTACCATCATATGTACAGTGCAGTGTGTATACATTAATTACATCTACAGCTATAATTCTATGGAAACATAGAAATAGCAAGGCCTTGATGTGAAAAACATTTTGGTAAGATGATTTAATGACTCAGCACCCATGGAAACAATTCTCCTTATTTTCGCCTATCAGGGTATTCCTCTGTTTTATATAGTAATTGCTGACAATCACTGTCCCCTCTGTTCAGTCCTGAATGCTCCTTCAGTCTAAATTAAAACTGTTTTAAATGGTTTTTTTGGTTTGTTTTTTTTTTAATGTCCCTCAGTTATATTACACAACCTCTTTAAGGCTTTCCTCTTACTGAGTAGTTAAAGCCTAGGCAACATGATCTTCCAACCTTGATCCATCAGTCAATTCCTTATGTGTGGATGGAGTGTGCACAGAGACCACCTGAGATAGTGACATTTCAGACAGACAGAAGCGATCTTAAGTCAGCACATCTTCAGTCAGGACATCTTTTTCTTCTCAGATATATGTACCTTTCAACTATTTTAATCTCAGTGAAAGTGCAGCTGTTGCTCTAACATCTCTCCTTCCGTCCTTCTTCTGGTAGGCTTTCTGTTTTGATGAATGTCAGAAAGCCATCTGTTATACTGTCCTAAACCTGACCTATGATAAGCAGGATAAAGCTTTTAAGTTTCCTTGTGAGATTTTGCCCATGTTTACTGGGTGTGGGATTACTATGCATCAACATCTCAAAGGCTCTCATCTGTGTTGCTGCTGCTTAGCAGGTTATCATCCGTCTGCTGACTGGTGGTAGCCAACTGTCTACACATACCTAGCCACTGCAGTGCAAAACAAATGTGCTGCCTTAGATCTCCTTATGGCATGAACCTTACTAGAAAACTGACCATCAGGGTGGCTTAGACTAATGCAGGCTTTGAGAGCTGATGCAGTCAGGTGCCACAGCTCTGCTCAGAAGCAGCACCTTGCTAGGTCAGAGCAATGCTGTCTGTTTGCACTACGCATCCATTTTCTCAGATAAGCAGCTGGTTCAGCATGCTTTGCTTTTTTTCTCCACTATGTCAACACGTTTCCCATTACATTTGCATTACAATGCAAGCAAAATAAAATGTAAACTCCTCATAAGCAGATAGGAACCAACCGCTGAGATACTTGCTTCCATTCTGCTGTTGCAAATTCCTACCAAAAGCAAATGCTAGTCATCCAAATAAGGGCTGAGCTGGGACAGACTGGGAGGTCTCCAAGCTAGCCCAATAACACAATTCCTAGTGAGTTCCTCTGTACCAATCTGTTAGAAAATAGCAACAGTGTGAGCATGAAATAGGAAAAAAGCCCAAACCCCCTATCTTAACTTTTCTTTTTCAAGCGGAGACTATATACTCAGAATGTCTGGCAGTAGGCACTTGGTAATATGGTTGTAACAGTAACAAAGAGACACATCACATGCCAGAAAACCTATATAAATACATCTGATTGACATCTTCACAATTGCAGTGGTCTAGCAGGTGTTTTGAAAAACAAACCTCCAAAGCTACCTGTCAAATAGACAAAAATAGCCTGAATCCCTAGAGAACGTGGGGAGTTTTACCTGAGAAAAATCTGAATAAGGGTTTAAATAGGTGAGATAGGAAGGAAGCTGATCCCAGAAGGAAAATACACAACATCTGGCATGGTGCTGGGATTTAGCACCATCTCAATCTCTGGTCCAAATTCAGCAAAGTAGCAGCCATATCTTTTCAGAACAGCATCTTAAATTTAGTTCATTCTGCAGAGACTCTCACTCAGCCCTGGGATGTAGCTACTAAAAGTCATACTGTAATAGTTAATATTTATGTTAATGAATCAGAAGGCTCCAATCTAGGCCTGAAATCCTAAAATACCCCAAATGCATTTAAAACAACACCAGCGTAGGTGTCATTATTTACTATTTAAATATTTGTCAAGTGCTGGCAATGTTCTCAAAACATGAATCAGGACAGAGCTATTTTATTTCCAGTGG
The DNA here is from genome assembly GCA_025331215.1 of Actenoides lindsayi. Lineage (NCBI taxonomy): Eukaryota > Metazoa > Chordata > Aves > Coraciiformes > Alcedinidae > Actenoides > Actenoides lindsayi. The sequence goes on along the minus strand of WTSP01004583.1, from coordinate 68,552 downwards.
AAATGCCTGAACCTCACTTAATCTGCTTCAGATTTTGACCTGTCAGAACCCATATGGGATGAAGCACTGAGTGAATGATAGAGCAACAGCAACTTCTACTGTGCCCTAATTATTGATTAAAGTAGAAAGTAAGCATTTGCACAGTCCAGACTCAAGTGAAAAGCCTTTCCTATTCAGAAGAACAGCAAGTCCTGTGCATGCTTCTCTGCAGTATTGCTGCTATGCATGTTACTCAACTGTGACCTTAAAGTGAAAACAGCTATAAACAAATATGAATCATCTCCTTAGCTGATTTTTATCCAAGTTCAGACAGGTAACCAGGATTGTTAAGCTGTTTTTAACTTACTATCCTGTGGTTAAAGCAGAACTGAGGTAAGGAAATGTACATGTGTTGGCTTTAAAAGTTGGCATTGTTCCTCTAACACACTAATAAAATTTAAACAGATCTCATTCCCATAAAAAGCTGGATTCTGCAGGCTGGGGGGAAAAAAAAATACCACGTTTTCTCTTGCCATTAATGTTCTGAAAAGGCATTTTCTTGACACAAACTAATTTTCACCCCTGTTTTGTTTTTGCAGCATGATAGCAATAATGTTTAAGCCTTTTGGTCACCACCTCATGAAACATGCTACGAAACAGCTTCATGGGGTGAGCATCCCACTGCTGTCTGCAGTAGAGGTCCCTAACAGCACTGGCTTAAAAGCAGAAAGGAAACCCTTTCGCATCAGGTTAAAAATCAAACCAGAACTTTTGTCATTTTCCAAAGAGCTTACTTCAGTCTTTTAGTCTGGAAAAAAAAATAAGTCAATGGAGGTTTCAACTTTGGAAGCTAATCTGGAACAAAAAGCAATGTAAAAAAATCAAGCTGTCCCGAGAGCCTCATAAAGCCCATTTGCATCTTGTCTGTATACTCTGTAGAAGAGAGTCTAATGTGAGCTCTTGCCAGCTATTAGCACGTGCTAATGAAACTCCTGCTTTTGCCAGTTCAGGATGAGAACTGCAGGATTTCTTACAGAGCAATGGGAGATGGGATACTGGCAATCAAGAAATCATTGTGGAGAGGCATTTCTCCTCTGGTTCCCACTAATTAAAGCCTCTCTTGTGGCTCTTTTTAAAAAGCTTCTTTCTAAACCCACCATTTGTGGTGGTCCAAACAGCCAGTACAGAGGCAGGATGGGTCACACAGAGGGTCACCATGGCCGATGTCCTGCACTGTAATTGTGTCTACTTTCAGGTCAGTCCTTACCCAAGACAAGGACCCCACTGATGCTGGGACACAGCCTGAATACAGACTCGGAAAAATTATCTGCCTTGAACAAAATCAGCTAATGATGTCTGTAAGTGAGGCACCTCTGGAGACCTTGAGCCTGTGGGAAATGGAAAGTAGCAATTGGGAAGCACTAAGTGCAAGGGCTCTAGTGCATTGACACCCACTGAATACAAGGTTAAAGGATCATTCTGTAGTTAGATACGACCCCATATGCAAGGCTGTCCAATCCCCTAGGAGAGACAGAAGCATCTCTGTGTCCAGGAGAGATAGAGTCTGAGATGCCCAGTCAGCAGATTTGGCCCATATCCTGCATGACACTGAGGCAGGGGAAACCCTGAGACAGTGGCAGCCACCAGCCTGACCCCTGGGCCTCGAGGACTGCATGTGTGCTCTGGCCAGCCCTCAGGGCATGCTCCAGGATCTTTGAGCCAGCCTCCAACCATCTCACCTGAGCAGCAACTGATGCTTGGTTTAGCTTCTGGAAACTGAAACACGACCTTACCTCGGGAAATTTCATTACAGCCCTCGCTGTGATTTCCTCAGTTGGTACAGAGAGACTCACACACCCCCTCGCAAAGAGTCATGGAGAAATGTGCATCTCTTCCACTGCACAACACAAGTCCATCTTGAGACAGCAATGCTAACAGACAGAGCTTGTCACACAGACTGTTCTCACACAGCACACCACATAACCTTGTGCCTTATTCGCATTTTGCATGGAAAGAGCAAGCAACATTAAGTTCAATCAGAAATGAAAGCAGAACCCATTCTAACAAATGGGGAGATAACAAGAGCCCCGATTCTTCTCTTGGACACGATCACAGCTCCTCTTACGGCCAAGCAGAGCTGGGAGCGTACAAGACAGGAAGAGGGCTCTTAGAGAACAGAAGAACCTGCTTTAAGGACATGACACAGAGCTACAATAACCAGGGAGAGAGAGAAGTAGAAAGAGACATACTGGAGAAGCTGACCATTGCGAAATGCTGACACCGGTCTCCTGTGAATTCGATCGGACACCTACCGGAAGAAAGAAAACCAGAAAGAGAGAAACAAGATAGCAAATGACACCCAAACAGACCGAACTGAGGCCCCTTCTGATCCCTTCCACGACTCCTATCCGTCTGCTTTCAGCTTTCACCCTTACCTGCATCCCTAAGCCCTAGCCCAAAGCTGACACCAAGAGCCATCCCTGACTAGACCACTCTACATCCACCGCTGTGCCCGGGAGGTTTTAAGTAGTGTGGTGCATTTTTTGTCTTCAAACATACTTTGCTTAGGATCTGGCATGTACAATCGCAAAGGCAGTTTCTCCAAACATCTCTGTCCGAAGAATCCATTTGGACATCTGGAGGGGAAAAGGGGAGAAATCACAGAACATGTCTGGCACCATTCTTGAGGCTAAGGTCAGAAATAAAAAGTGCATTGTGATGAATGGAAAAAATAAAGGCTTTACGCGCATATTGACTCGTCGCTTTGCTTTAACCAGGCACCTGCAACATCAGCATTCCAGCTCTATTTTTGGCCTGGGTCTTCAAGCAGCCAGTCAAACCCCTCCTTTCCTTCTCTGCCTGACTCCTTCCTTCTCACCTACTAGAAGCACCAGCTGGCAGGAAGATCGAGATGGGCTGGATGCTGCTTTTGGAGACTCTCCTTGGAGCTGCTATCTGGACAAGACTGGCAAGAGGCACCGCAGAGCAGTGAGCAGCTGCTCAGGTGGCAGCAAGCATTGTGTGCAGCAAGCATCTTCCCATTATTACCCCAGAAGTACCCAGAGGATTTTCCAAGGAAAAGAGTTATGTTGCAGTTAGAGAAAAAGCATGTGCAGAGTCTCTGAGTTAACAGAGAGAGAGGGACAGAGAAGGAAGTTGAACCGAACACGTCTCACATGCCGCCCAACTGCGAGGCTCTCTCAGGCTATCCCAACCAACATCACGTGACGCGCTGGGATGTGCCAGCCCGTGGGGCACCAGTTATACATTAGCATGATGCTGCAGTGGCAGGGATGGCACCCTGCAGGCACAGGCCACCAGGCATGTTCACCAGCTCACAAGTAAGCTCCCTGGAGCAGGCTGAGCCAGCTTTGGGGAGCATGGGGACACAGGGAGAGATGCAGCCACCACAGCTGCAGGTGAACCTGGGAAGCAATGGGAGCTCAGCTGTGGGTGGTTAAATGCTTCTCCCCAAGACCTTATCTCCCTCACCTCACATATTTTCTTCTGGCCTCCTTGGTTAGTCCCTCAAACTTATCCCTAACTTTCTTGAAGTCCTAGATCTTACCTGCCTGCCCCACAAGTCCTTCCCTCTCCAGATGACTGAGCTTAAGAGGGTTTTATCATTATAGCTGTCATCTTAACATCTGTTTTCCAGCTTCTCAGGGTAAGTGGGGCTGCAGGCTCTGCACCTCATACATGTCAGACCTTCCTTGCTCTCATCTGCCACCCAGGGTTCGGCAGGCCCCAGGTGGTCAACAAAGAAGGGACTGAAAGACTCCTCAGCAAAAAGAATGTGAACTAGAGGCCCAAACCTGAGGTCAATGGCTAAGCTCTCTTCCAGTCCACTGCAGAGGACAGCAAGAAGCTGGAGCAACTTTAGCAAAGTATCAGATGACTGGTCCCAACCTATGCCTATAGTGGGGTAGAGCAGAGCAGGTCAAGATCCCACGCACTCACTGCCAGCCCCGTGCCAGCAGTGCAGATTTCACCCTTTTGTGCCTCCCAAAGGTAAGCTACTGCCTGCTCCCAGTCTGCAGACACAGTGAAGGGGATGAGGAAGGGATGGTTTGATGTTGAAGGGTCTGGAGCAAAAATCTTCTGAGGACCAGCTGAAGGAACTGGGTTTGCTTAGCCTGGAAAAAAGCGGGCTCAGGGGAGACCTTCTTCCTCTTGACAACTCCCTGACAGGAGGTTGGAGCCAGATGGGAACTTATTCCCAAGGAAAAAGTTACAGGACAAGAGAAAAGGGCCTCAAGCTGTGCCAGGGGAGGTTTAGGTTGGACCCAAGGAACAATTTCTTCCCCACAAGGGTTGTTCAGGCCTGGCCCACGCTGCCCAGGGCAGTGGTGGAGTCCCCATGTCTGGAGGGGTTTCAAAGCTGTAGAGATGTGGTGCTGAGGGACATGGTTTAGTGGTGACCTGGCAGTGCTGGGGGAACAGTTGGGCTCCATGATCTGAAAGGTCTCTTCCGAGCCTAAAGAATACATTTCCCAGTTCTTCAAGGCAGGGTGTCCCATGTGCAGAGAACATTTCACCTGCTGTCCCTCTCACTGATCAAAGCTTTGGAAGGCCCTGCATGACTGATGTGGCTTTGGCACTTGGTTTCTTTCTGGTCCCTAGGATGTGTGCTGACACCTCCATGTGGGAGTGTCACAGGCTATTTGTGCACCCTGAACTGCTTGGGGACAACTTAAGGGCATGGCTCTGCATGAGGCTTCACTAACTCCCTAGTCATACACGTAAGTTGATCAGTATCCAAGTCGCTTTTGAAACCAGAAATTTGACATTCTGGTCAGGCAAATATCTTTGAGAAATTCAGCCCATTTTCTCATGTCTTGGATGTTCATGTCAGAGCACAGGAAAGGGAGACATACCAGTAATGTTCCAATACCAGGGAGCCCAGCCAGCTCCCAAAGAAAGCCCATCCCAAGGTGTTACCATCAGACATGAGGCCTATCGACCTCCCCCACGATGAAGCAGAGGAAACCTATGCTGGGAAGTGAAGAAGATGTGCTGTTGGCAATCAAAAAGCACAAACCTGAGGCAGATGGTTGATACAGACTCACAAGGACAGCCCTGGGAAGCATGACTTTGGAGAAACCTTCAAGAGATTTGCACAGGGATTTGAACAAGGCAACCAGAACAGAAGGTGCCTTCCCAATCCTTTTTGAAGTTTATTCATCAGCACTGATGAACTTACTCACGAAGTCTTCAAGGGCATTCAGTTTAGCTTTGCAACATACTGCCCATTTGTCTGGGATCTGAGATTTCATGTATGTTGTGAGAACACCAAAGTGCCTCAAGGGTGCTGCTGAATGAAACAAATGTCCTACCCACCTCAAAAAGGAGTGCTTTGTCTGAAAGGAGCTAAAAGTCTCAGATGCACATCCGCAAGAGGTCAGCCAAGGCTGGAACTTCAATGTGACTGAAGTTGCATGCCATTAAGGAAAGACTGAAAATTATATGAAAACTGGTGGAAGGAAATAAAAAACCCTGAGAAAGAAATTGGTGAGAAGTGAAAAAGCAAAACAGAGAAGTGTCAAAGAAGCTTTGAAGCCATGACAGCTACCATATAGACCATCTTTAGATCTCTGCAGTCAGCCTAGCGTGGGTGGGGAGAAGAGCTTTCTAGACAGCAGGCAGTAGATGACTGTCTTCTCTGTGTCTAGGACAGCTCAGGCTTTTCATCTTTAGTTACTTGTGAATCAGCACTGGAAAATGTGACAGAAAAGAAGCCCTCATGAACATGAGCACCTTCTGTCACGTCCCAAGCTAGCATACAAGCTGTCGAGACACCTGTGCCACTCTGACATCCCTGGGTCCCCACTCCTCCTAAGCAAAGCTGTGGTCAGCACAGTGACCAGGAGACCTTAGATAGCATGCAGTGCTCATGGATCCTTTTGGTTTAGCTGTCTCACATTTCTAGGCTGGTGAAGATGATTTGTTATTTGTTACTAGGGCTGCAGGTGTGGCTTCTAAGGAAAGAAATTTCCAGTGTGCATGGCACCTGAGTCTCCCAGCCTGGACACGAAGATCAATGGAAAGCACCATTTTTTGCATGCAGAACCTGCTGCCTGTGCTAAGGGCTTCTGGGTCCCCCTTCTTCAGGGGCCAAGCATACGGCCTGAGGGATACATCTGAACATTAAAGCTCACTAAGGTCAAGAGCCATGAGATGGTCTTTGATCATGGCATCCTTCTTCCTGCACATTTGACCTTAGTGAAGAGGTTTTGGCTGGCTATCCCAGCAAAACGGAGTCCCTCTTCCTTCTGAAAGCTCTTGCAGGGACTATGCAGAAGGTGGACTACTCCTGCAAATATTACCTTTGGAATTCCTGGACCACTCACTGGTGCTACAGAGGTCCAACAAGTCTCTCCTCAAAAGCCAAGGGAAGCAGACAAAGCTGTGTCTGTAGGAATGATCTTAGGGAAGTACAAGGCTACACCAACTTCTTGCAGACAGCACCTTGTCCCCTCTCTAGCCTATGTGGAGAACCCAAGACTGACCTTGCCTAACTCCACCCCTCTGTGCCTAACCAGGTGCATGAAAATTAAAAAAAAAAGCCACATCTGAAGAATTGCTACTTGCAAATGGCATCGATAAAGCTGGTCAGGGATTTTTTTTTTCTGTCCAGATTCTGTTGTTGCTGGAAAACATCCAATTCTTGCAGTTTTAAACAACTCCTTAAGACATTTTTTTTACCCTGTTTCAAAAACATCCACAAAGTTTTGCTCTTGGGTTCAGGATAATTTGCAATTAAATATTTACATGGTAAAAAAAAAAAAAATGCAGTAAGATGATCAGCCAAATAAAACACCTCAAAAAGCACAAACCAAAATGGTTTGAATGACCCATTTCTATCTTGGTTGCAGAGCACTTATTTATGAAAATTGAGAAACTTGACCTTTTGCCCTGTATCGGGGCACAGCAATAATTATTGTTAATTGTTATGTGCTGCTATAAGTTAATAACATCGTCATAATAATGTTCGTGCTGGAAGCAAACCTTTTTCTGCCCAGCTGTTGATCTAAATCTTGAAAGAGTTGGCACATTTCCTTTGCTCCCTTAGATCTTAATTAAAGTATGCCAAATTTGTTAGCTCTCCTAACACATTCCGTGTTACAGAAGAATGTGAACAAGCAGGTGCTTCAAAATAATGGGATAAGGAGAAGCTGTAGCAGAAGGACACAATGCACTGATACAAGCAAATGGAGAAATGTTTCAAGCATGTTACTTATTTGTGCGAAGGGTTGGGAAAAAAAAAAAAAAAAAAGACAGTTCTGTCATTGTCCCCTGACCAGTCCCAGATGATCAGGCTCTGGAGAGCCGCAAAAGGATGGACTCCACAAAATCACTAATGGGAAGAAAAGAAAGCAACCAGAATAAATGCAGGGGCCTTATCCAGAACAGCTAATCAAGGCATGTTTGCTGTATAGTAGAGTCCAAATCCCAGGGGCACCCACTTCTGGGCCCAGTGAAGACAGCAGCACAGCTCCAATTTAGCTGTGGGAGCTCAGCAGGATCTGCACTGTTGTCTTCACTAAGCCTTCCTGTTGCAGGATCAGCTTCCACACTGGTGATTCTCAAGGGTCTCCTACTATTATGCATTTAAAAAGATTACATGCATTTAAAAAGATGCATTGAACAGGATACACAGACAGGCCACTTGAACCTGAAACCACTTGAACCTGAAAAGATACCCGGTCTCATCACCCAAGGTAGAGAGCATGCAAAAACCAATGAATGAGTCCTGGCTGGTGCAAGAGATTTGGAACAGGATGTGGAGATTTTCACCCCTAGCTCAACAATGTGGGCTCTCCGTTTCCAAAGATGTTGCAATGCCTCCCCACAGAACCACTCAAATATCCATGGCAAAGCGATATCCTTGGGGTTGTGCAATTTGCAACTTGACGCTGACCAAGTCAGTAGAGTCACTGAGAGGGATGGCATCACTCCTGACCCCGCAGGGTTGCTGAGCAAGCTGTGCTGCAAGGAGAACCACGGCTGTACAAGATCAGCCTGATGGTCACCCCTTTGAATGGTGCTCTGGAAAAGCATGGAGGAGCTGGCAATGTGGCTAAGCCTTCAGAATGACCTTGCCCCTTTCCCCAGGAAATCTACAGGAAACAATATACATGGAGGAGGTAAGCAAATGGGCTTCTAGGAAGTGAACATTTAATTTTGTAAATTGGTGAATTGCATACATCAACTAGTTTAAAAATCAATTTTCTCTTTTGCTTTGTTTTGGTTTTTATTCTCTCCTTGACTTTCACTTTTTGTCTGAGGTCCTCCAAGCCTCTGACCTCACCCTCTCATGTAATGCAATGCTGTGAGCCCAAATCCAGAGAGTCCATTTATCTGTCAGCATTTGTAAATCCTTCAGCCTGACTCTTGCAAGCACAACTGGTCCAACACGACGTGGGAGATGTTGCTCTATAAAGCTCTTTAAGTCTTCTCATCCCATGCGATTTAGGAAGATCCTGGCCCAGGGTACCAGCCGCTTTGATTACATCAACCACATAAATGAATCACGAAGTGCATTTCAGTGGGCAGGGAAGGATTGTGCCGCAAGGAGACTTGGCTTTGTTTCTTTGTTTAGCTGGGAAGACCCCAACTGTAGATAACATGTGCCAAGATCCAACTGGGAAAATTTATGCACAACCCCGTGGGGCATGGAACCCAGCAATAACAGACTAGAGCAGCCTCAAACTACCCCAAGTTGTGCCAAGAACCCAGTGGGCTCCAGGGCCGAGGCAGACTCAAGATGGAGGCTGCTTGACATCCCCAGCACAATGTTCAGTTCCACACGACAGACCAGTCACCACTCTTCTGCGTCCCAGCCCAGCTCAAGGCCTTGGGACTTGCTTGTGTGCATCCCTCCTGCAGGCACTGGAATTTGCTCTACTCAAACTCACCGCTTCCCTACAGTTATGGTGAGAGAAGTCAGTCCAACTCATGAGGCCCCTCTGAGCAAAATGGTCTGGAGAAGGGTCGAGAAATTCTTCCTGTCAACAAGAGCCTGGGACTTTTTAATTGATTAGGGCTGTTGAGTCAACTCTGTATGCATGAGGCTCAGTCATTTCCTGGGTTTATGCTGAAAATTTGTAGACTATCTGAGGCACGTCACAATTCTCCCATCTAACTTCCAGGTGTCCTGTTTGCAGTCAGGAAAACAGCACAGATTGTATCATGTTCAGATTTCCTTTGACAATAGCACGGGTAGAATTTACTTCAAATTAAGGACAAAATTATGCAAGCACACAATCCAAAAAAGGACACAATTCCTGGAACAGCTCCAAGTCCATTCTGGGGTCTTCCCTGGTGAAGAAAATGCATTGTCCAAGGTGTCGCTGAAGAGTATTGAAAAGGATGGAGGAGACGGGTTTATGGGCAAACAGTTTGTTCCTCAGAACTTAAAAGATCAAGAGGAACACTTTTCTGGGGAGCCTGTTAAAAAATAATAATAAAAGGGCAGCTGCCAATGTAGACAATACCCGTAACAAATCGAGCACGAGCCACTTCAGAAGAAATCATTTGAGAATCCAGCTGCTCTTTTTGCGCCATAGTGCCGGGGGTAACATCTACAGGAAGGATCTCCTGTGCTTGTGGACAGCTGCAAGCAATGAAATCCACTCCAGGAAGGTGATTACAGGATGGTGGCAGGTAGTGAACATGAACACTAAGATTCTGGTCTCTGATAGCTGGTATTGGAAAGGCTGGTAACACCACATGGGTGCTGGGGTGCAAGAATCTCCTCAGCACTCACTGAAGGAGGACTGCAAGATGGCACACGGTGTCTGAAGATCCCCCCTGAGGCCCTGATGACAAATGTTAAGTCTGCTTATCCACCACCAGCTTTCCCCAAGAATCATTTGTGTCATCAGGAAAGCCATTCTATGGGAGATACCCTGTTCAGTTCCAATGCTGCTGCATTCTTCAATAACTAGCTATTGTCTTCGGGAGTCCAGAAACTCTAAAATTTCACCACTTTCAAAAGCCAGGACTTCTTACCTTCAGTCTATGATTTAATTATAAAAACACCCAAGGAGAATGAACATCCAGGTACCTCCTCAAGCAGTTAAGATCAGAAATGACTGTACTATATGGATGGCACTTGGGTCCTCTGGGTTCCTGTTAACACAAAACTGTCTTTTCTGGCAGATGGATAGTGACACTGCAGACCTTCAAAGCACCTCCTTTTGGTTAACACTCTGCTGCCCTTCCATACACACCCCTTCAATTCCCATCTGGTTTTAGCAATTGATGTCTTGGGAACTCATCAGAAAAGGAGATCCTTTTACCATCTGCAAGTAAGGAATGAAGGCTTTCAAATTATATTAAATAATTAGGTCTGTTTTGTATGGCACAGAAAAACTTCATGGAATCCATCACTGAGCTTGCCCTCTCTTCACCAGCTATCACAGCAGCCTGGTTTGGAGGTAGATTGCTTCTTTGCAATGCTGGAATTACTTTGGTTAAAACAATTGATCTTCTGAAGACACGTGATAACCACTGTGCATATCCTTCATCAGGAAAAACAGAGCTTTGTCATTATAACTATGTGTGGCAGGAGTTCAGGTAACTCTTGCTGTGATTAGAAATCGATCCAATTTGAAAAGTCTTGATCTGGATTCAAGTTCTTCCCTCTGAAAAATAGCCTTGAGATCTGTGCTTCTGGTACCACCACATTGCTTACAGATAGAGACATTGATTTATACACTCCTCCAGGCTTCAAAGGTTAAGCCCTTCCCAGCATGTAAAGACTGGAACTGCTGGGGCTTCCTGGGACTACAGCTACACCAGAATAGTGGCTGTGACTTTGATTCATCATATGGGGCTTCCCCCAAGTTTCCTATGGGGAACACTGGCAAGAGGAGCTTACAGTGCCACCAAGAAGCCAATGCAGAGACAACTACCCTAAAGCACAGATCTGTGGTGTACAAGGGCTGCTCTCACTTCATGCAAATGGAAAACATTGAGGACCAGGGCATCTGGTTCCTGTCCTACCTGGCTCTTTTCATATCTGAAGACACAAGCCTGTGAAACTGGAAGAAGCTGTTAATTCTATGTCTTTCCCACCACAGCATTGGAAAGCAAGAGCACTGGAGCTCAGCAGAATGCATTTCCACATGGTCATTCATACTGCTCTCTGCTCCAACAGAGTGCTGAGAAAAGAGAGGAGTTGTGCTAAGTGTAATCCAGCTCACAGTCATTCCAGGAGGGGTGATGGTTCTGTTCAGATGTGTCCTTCAAGGCCTGAGGAGCTGAGGTGTCTAGTGAGCAGCACACCATGCAGTCACAGTGGTACTAGGTCGACATCCACAGATGTGAATACCTTTGCTCACTCTGCAGGAGCCCAGGGACAGGTACAGCTGTGCTTTGGGTACCTACATCTCCAGCACTGGCAATCAGACTGTGCTTTTCAGTCACAGTTCCCTTTAGGCTTGGAGGGGGAGCTGTGAGATGCTATTATAACAGACTTGAACCACAGGTGAAAAGGTCTCACATCCCATTCCACATCCCTCAGACTATACAGCCCAACTTGAACCTCTCCAAGACATTTCATTTTATCTTATTATGTCTCCTTGGCTTTTGTTTGTTGGGGGTTTTTTTTAACATTTGAAGGGGAGAAATAAACAAACCACAGGCTGCCACAAAGCGTCACAGCATGGTGAGTAGCGGTGTGCTAAACCCACTTCTGAGCCCATGAGGTGTGGACAGGAGAGGTAAGAGGCAGGTCTCAGCAAGGGACACTCTCCAGTCATGGAGGGGGGGGAGATGGCTGTGCACTGGAGAAAGCCCTCTGCTCAGAGGGGAGGACACGTCAGTGGGGAGTGGGAGCTTTAACCTTGCTCAGGAAGAGCAAAAGGGACCTGACCATCACTGAAACTGCAGAGCAGAAAGGGAAGAAAGGGAAAGGAAACAGCCAGGACAAACGTATTCTTAGAGGAAGAGTCAGGAAAAGGGAACAGTGGCACTCACACAAAAAAGAAAATACGAACCCTCCTTCCCCACCCCTGCCCCTCTGGTCTCCCTTTCTGAATCTGCACAGCTCAAACTGCACTTGCCAGGAGAATTTCAGAGCTACCCCTCCTTTGGCAGTTACACAGAGGTCTCCTCTCCGCCAGCCAAGTAATTTCCATATTGACACAAGAAAACACTCACTTACTTGCAAGACAGCTGATTAATCCCCTCGATGTAGTAGCATACCCCACCATTGACACAATAGGACTTGGCTGTTTCGTTGCATTTTCTAGCATGCCCGGACCAGGAGGAGAGAGTTGTGGTTACTGCAGGGGAAAAAAAAACAAAACAAAACAAAAAAACACATACAAAAAGGATATATTGTTATTTCCTTTGTCGGGCAATTCTGTTTTCTTAGATGATTTTCAACTAGTTCATTTGTTGAAGGAAAAACCCCAGAGCTACAAACTCAGCCTGCGCCTTAAGACCCACCTTCACCTCTCCAGGTCCTGGGGCTGCGATTTGACCTTTGTTTTCTCAACAAAAGTGGCCAAGTGAAGGAGAAGTGGAGGACATGCCTTCCTCTAAGCAGCCAGCATGGCAGGACAAGATCATATTTTTGGCAAGCTGTAGGGAAAAGTGGCCCCTTCCCACCTCCCCCAGCCCTCCCCGTATACATGCATGCAGCCCTGCACCAGCAGGCAGGCAGGAGGTCAGGAAGAACATGTGCTGCAGAGTCACAGTGGTGTGCTGCTGAGACCTGACTTGAATCACGATATTGCACCAAGATCCTGAGATACTGCAGGGGACATTTCATTGCTCCACATCTCTGGGAGAAAAGTTTTCAGAGCCAGAAGCAAGTGCCCCTCATTGTCCCCAGAATAGGTCCAGTGCAAGCAAGAACAGCTCCATCTCTCCCTCCTCCGTGTCTGAGCCCTTTAGTCATGCTCCAATAGGGCTGCCTCAAAAGACCAAACAGAAGTTCAGCAGCAGAAGTCAGCCAAGCCTGGTCTGTGCTAAAAGGGAGGCCATCAGCATGACTCAAGTTTCCTGGGATACAGACGCTTTTCCAAATTCAAATTTCTTTCTGGAGAAAAGCTTTCCAGCCAAGGAGGGTACAAACAAAACTGGCAATACTCTGCAGAATTTCACTGCAATTCCTGTCTCTGAATGACTCACACAAATTTCCAGCCCAAAACAGAGTGTCTGAAGGCAAGACAAAGGCTTCTAGAAAGGGAAAAACCTTTTGTTAGAGCAACTGACACAGGTTACAAAAGCAGATGAGCTTTGGGGAATGCAGACTCATCTTTGTATAACTGAAAGAAGGGCTGGGCTCTCAAAAGTGTCTGTGTTTTCCAATAGAATACTTAGTCCCATTAAAGATAGTCCCTCATCATGTATTACCCACCTTGCTTATACCCTAACACAGTTAGATCTCCAGCAGTGTGGCTACTACCTACTTTCCAAATGCCTTTTGTGCTGTATTTGGTTTCTGAGGAGATGTCCTCCTCCATCCTGTTTTTCCAAAGCATGAACAAACCTGATGGAGAGCTTAGTGACTTCAGACCAGTTGCTGAAGACTGAACACTTCCTTGACACAGGATTCAAGGAAGAAGGCTGGAGCCATAGCCTCAGGCAAGAGCTAGTCAGAACCACGGGAGAAGCAGTGAGGCATGACAGAGCGTGCCCCAGAGGGAGCTGGGGCTGCTCCCCACATCTCGAGCAACTCTTGTGCCCATCCCATCTCCACAGCAGGCTCAGAGGCTGCCACGGGTACCTGCCCGGCTGCCTCTGGCTGCAGCCCACACTGCCACAGCCAAGGTCTCCGTTCTCACGCTCCAGCTCCAGCCCAGCACCTGCCAGACATGTCTGGGCTTTCACTGGTAAAGGAGGTCTCCCACCATCCTGTAAAGCCTCCCACATTTGGGTGATGCTTGGCACACGAGCAACCAAACAAGCTCATTCCGGAGCTCTTGCTTTCAGGATTATCTCTAACTGCACGGTGTCCGTGCTTCTTGGAATGAGGACTTTGCTCACCAGGCTGTGCTCAGCAGGAGTAGCCCACGGTGTTACCTGTGCACAGCTCAGGGCAGAGCTAAACATACTCTTCATTTTGCTTGAACCAATGCATTGTCCAACCCCATTGTCTTCTCTTCCCATAGGGAAGCCAACGCCTTCCACTGTCTGCCAGAGCCAGCCTTGTGCACCAAGCACAGCTATTGCTATGCTTTGCCTTGAATAACCATTGCCTCTGGGGTTGTCTTTTCACAGCTATCCAAGGCAGAGCAAGTTGTCCCAAAGTGCTCTGCAAACCAGACAAGGCAAATACTTCAGCAGAGACTGAAAGTTCACATGACCCTGGGACAGCAAATAGCTGCTCCCTTCCTAGGGCATGGCACACCAGCCAGCTGGGAGTGAAATGGGCAGAGCAGTGTACTGGGTGTATAGCAGAGTGTATGCTGGGGTTTAGAACAGATGATGATTTGACCAAGCCCTCAAAGAAGTCCTTGCAGAAAACCTTCAAATATGAAAACTCCCAAACTTCCGTAGGGAAATTCAGTGTTCCCTTCCAGATAAGATTAATGGAAACTAGAAGCCAAAGTCATCATAATGGCTTTGCAACAAGTCTGTGTAATTTGTACCTTTATGAGATAGCAACACTTTTCTTCAGTAGAGAGCTGCAGGTTCAGGACAGAGGAGCTCTAACTGCGTAGGACAGCACCCGGACTTTCTTTGCGAGGCCTCTCCTTTAGCTATTGCTTGATCCAGCCACTAAAACCAAGCCTTAACACAAAATTCGACCTTAAAAATGAGTGTGAAAAGAAAACCTATCCTGGCAGCGTGTAGCTGTATCCCAAAACCAGTTGGCCCCAGGCTGTGCACAGGCTTCCCTGCACACGTGCATGGGAGGGTGCAGGTTGTACTGGGCTAGTAGGAACTGCCTGCTCTGCTCTGCAGCTCTCTTGGGCTGGCTGGGCCAGTCTTGTGGAGGCAGAAGCAGTGGAAGAGCAAGCGAAGGCCTGTCAGGGAAGTTTGAAAATTGCAGGGCAGCAAGTTCACAGAAGACAGCCACTGTCTCTTACAAACAGTCCCCAAGTGCTGCCTGGCCAGCACGCAGCATGGGAGCTGCTGAAAGCCACTCGCAGTGAGGCTTTTGGTTTGGGGAGCTTGCAGGCTTTTCCTGAAGTACTTTAAGACTGCACAACAGCGAGGTCTCTGTTATAGCTGCATCGGTGCCATCAGATCAGGGAGCACTGCAACTTCACGACCCAAAGCACTGGTGCAAATTGAAAGGCACATGGATGAAGAACAAGCTCGGCCTGCAGGAAGCCGTCACCCTTGCGCCCATCAAATATATCAATTGCCAGCAAGCAAAATGATCCCTCTGGCAAAGTCTCACATCATAAATCCTACAGAAAAGGATTCTGCAGAGAGCCTTCCCACAGCAAGGGAAGAGCAGAGAGGGAGAAATAAAAACAGAAGCTAGGAACCTCCCCAGGGGAAACACCTTGGATAAAAAACACCTTGGATACCCTTTCCTGGACTGGAAGATGCACTGCTGTGATACCAGAGGGGATTACAGTAATGGCCAGCTAGAGCTTGCATGGAATTTTCATCCCATATAAGCAAATTTGTTCCTTTTAAACAAATAAAAAAAAGAGACTGACATGAATGAGGCTAGGGACATGAATGTTGTGCACTTCCAGAAAGAGAGCTGTCAACAGAGCTACGCCTGTCAGAATAATACATGCTTGACCAGTTTGAGAAGCATCTCATTAACATCATTATCCTTTAAATCCTGTTTTCTGCAAATACTGTGCCTTTTCTCCCAAAGAAGCAGGAAGTGTTTTGAAACTGAATCACAGACTCATCTTACTATGGTACACTTTTTAGCAGCAGAGGTGTAGCAAAGTCTACAAAAAGAGACGGTTGGCCCAGTTCCCTGTTGAGAAGAGCACATCATGAATTAGAGGCCATTATAAGACTGTAAGCTGGGCAGTGCTGGTCAAACCAAAGCCCTGTCTTGGCTCTGACAGTGGCTAACAGGAAATGCTTAAGAAGAAGACCAGCATGACCACACAATGATAATCTTCTTCTAGCCATCTAGGATGAGCAGCTCAGAGACAACCTAAGTCAGCCACAGTGTCTTTACATTTAATAGCCTTTGATGGATTTCTCTGCTAGAAGCTGGACAGGAACATGTCTAGTTGCTGTTTGAGCAAATCTCATCTTGTAGCATGCACAATATTTGTGACAAGAGCTCCTGTGTTATGTACACAGTGTGCAAAGCTCCATTTAAGTCTTTTAAACCTGCCCCTTCCTGGCTCTCGTGTTAGGAAAATTAGTGATCATCCCCAGGCAGTTCCCCTGTGCTACCTGCAGCTTTACAGGCACAGCCGGCATCTCCTGCCCCAGCTGGAAAGCAATAGCCCCTTTAGTAGCTTCTTATACAAAGGCTGACCTGGCTGCAGTCTTCTTTTGTGTCATCTCTGGTTGTTTTTCCCTTTGGAGATGGCAAGACCATCCTGCACACGTTATATTTCTATTCCTATTTGTAATTCCTAATAGTAAATTCCTGTGGCAAATCATTGCTGTAATACTCCACAATTCCTAATGTTCATTTTGAGTTTTAATATACTGAACACAGATCTTTACCTATTATCACCCTGAAATCTGACTCCTGCATGGTAACTGTATTGGGTCTGACTGAGCTGGAGTTAAAAGTGCTTTGCACTGAGAGCTGGAAAGGTGCTGATATCACCTCCGTGTTGTGGCTGCTGCTAAGCTGGGCTCACACAACACCTAGGATGTTTTCCCAACATTCCCCATGCAGTAGGATGGGGTTGACAAGATCTTGGGAGGGCAAGCTGTCAAGGGTCAGCCGACCCAAACTGACCAAAGGGATATTCCATACCGTATGATGTCAGCTCAACAATCAAAGCTAGAAAAAGGGTGGGGGAGGGCATCTGCTTGTCCTTCAAAGCAACTGCTACACGTTCGGAGCCCTGCTTCCCGGAAAGGGGCCAAACATCACCTGCTGATGGGAAGTAGAGAATAAATCTTTGTTTTCTTCTGCTTCCACACGCGGCCTTGCTTTGCTTTTCATTAAACTGCCTTAGTCTTAACCCATGAGTTTCACCTCATTTTCTTCTCCAAACACCACTCAGGTGTGTCTGGTGATCCAGAAAATAGTTTGTAAAACTATTTTACCTTAACTGCCACACTGCACCAGGCAGATTTTACTCCCTGTTGGCTGCTGTGGTAGCATAAGTCCTTCACTCAACCTCCAAAACAACTCCATCTATCCCAAATGACTTGGAAAGTTGCAAAATTACTGAGATAAATGGAGATCTGAACAAGCAAGGGAGCAGTTTTGGATGCTAGCTGCAATCTAGGTGGAAAGGGACTCACGTGAAGGCAGTGGGAGACGGTGAGGGGGTTTGTGCAGTAACATCAGTCATGTACCAACTGCCTCCCCGAGTACTTCAACGAATTAAGAGCAGGAAACAGGGAGCTTGCATGGGGCAATCTACAGAAAAGAAACGGTGAAATTAGACCTGTAGGAATAAGTAAGGTGCCCCTGAGACAGGGGCCTCTGCAGACACACAGGCAAACTGGTCACAAAGCTCCTGCAAGGTGGAAGAAAGCCTGGAGCAGCTCACCCCTCAGCAAGTCAGATCTCCAGCTGATCTCAGTCCCAGGGCTGAGAACAAAGCAGAAGGTAATAAGGAGGTGAGGACAGGGAAAAAGAGAGCTGCCTCTCCATGGAGGTGGCTGTGAACTATCTGAAGCCACCTTTTATTGTTGCTGTCCCAGTCAGTGGGACAACGCAGCATAAACACAAGAGATTCAGAGCACTGTAGTCATTCAGAGCATCTGTGTTCTACTGCATGCCCAGTTTATGTGGAACTAACATCAATGACAGGGCAACAGGGAGGAGAGCCAAGGGCACTGACATTGCTATGTGGACTTCCCTTCACACAATCCATCTACGCAGAAAGGCCATTAATGATTGTGCAGGGCTTCTTACACAATTCCTACCCCGCACGTCATTTAACCTTTGCAGACAGCTCACCAGCCTCTTCTCAGAAATCTGGTGAAACACTCCCCCTGCAAAGAGTTAATTAATGCAGCTTGGACTATAAATTATAGTGACTTTTTCACAAACTACAGCTACTGTCGAGGAGAGCAGGGAGACAGTGATAGTTTCTCCGCTCCTTTTTTTTATAAATAACTTTGACTGGTGGGTTCATAGAGTACAGACACTTCATTCTCTCAATATTTAGACATTTCAGTTAGACAGATGAACTCAGCTGGTTGGAGAGTGTATACAAATTGCCTGCTCTGTATATGCCTCATGTACTTACTGATAAAACACAGCAATGCTGAGGTTCCTCTCAACCGAGTTCATCCAACTGCTTGTCAGAAGGACATGGATGAGGTGTCTGGCCAAGCTATTCCTTAGCTGTAGTGCCGTAATCCTGGCGTGAGCCACACTAAAAATCCATGATTTACACTGATTAATACACCGAGGGGCTGTTGATCCTGACCATTCTTCCTGTGGCAGATTTCTGTATGTCTGGTATGACACTCTCTCAATAAACCCGGACAGAGGCTGGATGCTCACTGCTGCTATCTGTACATAAACTCAGAAGGGTCTGTGGAGACTGGGGCTCACCTGTCAACACACCGGAGACTCTGAGGCTCATAAAAATTCTGCTCCCATGTGTGGAAATGACCCAATATTTACCCCTGCACTTTACTGTAATAGATTCTGATGCAATTATGTTCCCAGTTCCTGAGAGGATCATGACGATCAATAGACGTAGACTAGAAGTTCATCCCCAAATATAAAAGCCAGACTGCAGGGCACTCATCTAAGAACATCAGATAGTGCTGATCAAAACAACACAGGCACCACTTCCCACATCTCCCATCTGCACTGTTCAGGTGTTTTCTGAGCACCAAGGGGCTGTCTGTTTCCATAGAACAGGTAGCTACTGCAGGCACAAAGTCCTGTGTTATTATAAAGCTTCTAATTGCCCCTCTAGTCTGATCTCTCCTGCTTTATGAAGGAATCCTTCCTATGCTTTTCTCTACCACAAGGATCCCAGAATGCACATGTAAGCACTGCAGCATTTCATTTTCCCAAATCCCCATCATCAATTGTAATAGCAGCAACATGATACTTCAATGAGGGGATTTGTTCAACAACCTAAAAAGCCTTTTGCAGGGCCAGTGCCAGCAAGAATGCTCTGCAGGCAGGCCAGCTGAAGCCCAAGAACCGAAGCAGCATGCCAGGATCACACAATGGAGTCAGGCAGAGCAGATCTCCTGGTACACAGCCTCCTGATCTGACAGCTGAGCTAACAGCCTCAGTTCTTCCGGGGGCCATCATCATCCATCCTCTGCTTCACTCCATACTGCCCATCTTGGCTTTTGGAGTCACAACGGCCATTCTTGCCATCACATCTAGAGTAGCAGATGTGATGGCTACTTAAAAAATACAGTGTGCAAAATAAGCCACGACCGGGACCTGAGAGCAGCCGGGCACAACACAGCACAAGACAGCTCTCTCTGCAGACTGACAGTGAGGTCTCCAACACGTACACCCCAAGGTCCCATGCCTGTGTGCATGCAGGCTCCACTCAATTATCAACCACACCTCTGTCTGTGGCTTTTAAATTATCCAAGCAAAGACTACCCCAGGACTTATTTTTAGTCTAATATTGAAAACTGGTCTGTCTGCACGGCCCTTGGTGGACTGACTGTTCTACCTGTGCTCTGAGCTGGTTGGACACCCTTCAGCTTCAAATCACCAGCACCATGCTCACGTCTGTAGCATTGCTGGCTCCAGGAGAGCACAGTGGCTTCAGACTGGAGTTGAGCAGAGATTGACCAGCCAATTAATGTGCACGTCTGCCATGGTGACCCATGACTTGAGACACAGGTTTTGGGGGAATTGGCAGAAACTTAATTACATGGCACATCTTACTGTGGTACATGCTGAGGCTTTGATTCAACTAGATGTGATTAAATGTGACTTACAAACCACATCACAGTGAAGACATCCCCAAGCCCTTGCAATCACGGAAGTTCACCAGGCCTATCTTACCTGGGAGACAAAGTAAGGAAAACACTTCCAACTCCCAGCTATGCTAAGCATTGGGGAAAGTAATAAATGGGAGAGGGAGAGCTTGAATGAGACTAAACCAATGAGTCTACAAACAGTCCAGTGACATCACCCAGATGACAGTTATGAAATCTGTGGACCCAAACTGATGTGTGGAGTTAGACTGAATTAGAGAAAGAAGGGCTGTTTCACCTACAGAGTGATCCACAGGGATCTCTAAACAGACTTCAGGGATGGTTGGTGATCCCCAGCAGTCAATCAATCCAGAGAGCCTGATTTCTTTCAGGTGCCACATGGTATCCCCCAGTCCTCATGTGCCCAGCACAACTTAGCACTGCCTCTTTGGCTCTTTCTTTCATCTTCTCACCTGATCCCAAACCTCTCTCTGCTGCAGAGCACCCACAGAGTGGGACTAGACAGCCCAGCCGGCACTGTCAGCCTACATAGGATGGTAAAGCAAAGGCACTCAAGCAGATTAGCTGGATGGTGACCCAGACAAAGGCATGAGCAGTCTCCAGGTGAGCAGCTGCAATGACACACATATTGGTTTAGAGCATCTGCCCATCACTGACGGACCCTCTCGTATCCTGATGGTATCCAAACCACTCTTCCTGCACTCAGCCTGGGTTCTCTTTTTACCCTCAAGACTTTACCTTTTTGTTGAACTCAAGAAAATAAACTAGAGGGGAACTAAACAGCAGAAAACAAGCAAAAGGGACTACCTGACCTTTTCAGAGATTTAAAACATTATTTTACCTTTTAAAAATGAAAATTTGATAAGATTTTAGCATCCCTCTCCTGCATAAACCTTCCATCTCAGAATGCTCTACAAATTGCTCTGAACCTTCTTCTGTCTTTGCCCCCATCAAAACGTTTCTAAACTTTGACACAGATTCCTATTCTGTTTACCAAGCAAGTCTGTAGCCACAGACTCCCAAACCTTGTTTAGCTGCTCCAAGCTGCACAGTGACAGGATCGCATTACCATTTTGAGCTCTCTGGATGTTGAAATGAGCATAAAGGATCTTTCTCTCTGTATCAGGGCACATGATCAAGTTACCCCATCCCTGCAAGTTCCTGCCTGTGAGCTGAGCCAATGTGACCACCCAACTGCACAATCTCAGTCTGTGACAAACACAAGACAACGTGTCTTGTTTAACACTTCTTCACTATGTATGAGGCTACTGCAACTATCTCATGCTTACTGGGCTCAACGGGAAGACTTCTTGAGAAGAGCAGTAGACATGTCTTCTCTTTTGTAACCTAGAAAGCATCTCATGGGCTGCCCTAGTCTGAAAATGCTCGAACAAAAGCCTGTACTCAGAGGAAGGTGTAAGACTGTGGTACCATGTCAAAATATGCAGCATCATGGGAAGACTTTCACGGACACTAGGTTTCCTTCCTGAATCTGACCCTCAGAGTATAGTGTGACCATGAGGACCTAAGCTGGTCCACAGCCCTGTGACCAGGCTAGCACTCACCACACTCCAAGGTCCAGCTTGTTTCACGTGCTAAATGGCTCTAGATCATTTGAAAGTGTCCATAACACTGAATGAACCTGAGTGGTACCCCATGCCATGCACATACCCTGCAGTGAGGACATCAGGAAACCCAGATCTCCATCTAGCAGGTCCCAGCACTCACCTCGAGTATAGGGTTGCATCCACATGGGCTGGACAAGGATGCAAGGCAGATTTGAAACCAGACAGCTCTCAAAATGCAGCACCGTCAGATCCCAGATCCCTCAAGTGTGCTGGCTTTGGTCCCGGATCCAGACTGGTATCAGAATTGTCTTTACACCAGAAACACCATGAGGTCCTTGGGTTTCTCCACACTATCATAAGATCTGGGAGGCCCACACAAAACAGTGCCCCTGTCAATGGGAACCAGTGGCTCCTGCTCCAGCCAGCACATAGGCCAGGGAAACAGCAGCTGGAGAAGAGATCCCAAGCACATCATCGGTGCAAGGCAGATGTTTCCAAGAACTTACGGTACCAATCTGCCTCCTTGCACTCTGCAGCCTCAAGTCAGGTGCCAGCTAGGCGTGGAGCTGAGATGGAAAGCAGCAAGACAAAAAATATGCTTCCAGAGAAAAAAGTTACCCAAGAATGGAGACAGGACACCTTGGAGACTTTGGCCGCATTTTGAGTGCTGTCTGGGTGTGTAAACATGTCTTGTGTCAAGGATGCAGCAGTGGTCAGAGGTCTCTGCCCACTGGAGAAGGGGGGCAGGAAGGCAGGAGTGACTCAGAATGCAGCAGGATTTGTTAGTAGGCACACTTAAAGGTGGGAAGAAAGGCTTTACAGTGCTCCAAGGGGCAAATATGTGACATATTCCTTTTCCCAAGGTGGTGGTAGAAAGGAAGGACAGACCATCCAGGAAGGAACTGAAACCTTCAGGAAAAACATTAGTTAAAAATATAAACACCAGGAGCAACAGGGATATAGGGGGTATAAAAGAAAATAGGCCCTTAAGATGATTAGCTGTTAGAAGTTAGAGAAGAATAATGGAAGATTAATAGAGTAATTAATCATATGGGGCTACAGGGAGTGATGGGCTTTTATCCCGTTGTCCATAGGCACTGTCTGGGCCTTTGGGAGAACACAGTGAGCTTCTCGAAGTGTCAGGTCTAACACCTTTGCCCAGCATACCTGGTAAGATGCCTGCCTCACACCATGAGCCAAACACAAGTGACCAAGTGCCATGGCCAAGCTGCCTTTGTGAAGCATTCTCTCTTTTCCCGGGGAACTGCTGCTACAGTGCTTTCTCAACACGGTGTTTAAAACCCAGTGAATCATGTACAACTTTTCAGTGAAACAAGAAGAAGAGGTGGGACAACCTACAAGGTGCCAGACAAGCTTTTGAATGTAGATATTTAAAATAAATGCAAGAGTTTTACAAGAATGAGATACTTGTCAGCTACCCAGATCATCACACCTCTCAACATCTTCATTACCTCCCCATGTGTTGTATACATGTGCAATTCTATGATGGATCATCAGTAACCATAAAAATCAGGGGGACTCTGTGTTATATAGGTAACAATTGAGAGAGATCATAAAAAAAAAAGGAATGTGAAGGAAAAAGTGAATTACAACTTTAACTCTGGAGACTTCACCATCTCTTCACATCATTCAGAAAAGAACAGACAGTCGAGGATGATTTTCCTTCCCACAGAGGAAAGAAGTCTTTCAAAAGGAGAAAGTTCTGTGAAAGCCACATGACATTTTTGCCATTTTGGCATTATTCCTTTCTCTTGTAGAAATCTGGCTTTTAGTGAAAATAGCATATATCTAATACGATGCAAATAGGCAGCATGGAACACAGCTGGTGAACACAAAGGAAAAATCCTGGTAAAGAAGGTATGGCCATTGCACTAATGGTGCTGCATCTCAGCTTGATGCCCCCAGTGCAGTGGAAGGCTAAGCACAACACAAGAGCAAATCTGAAGAGCAGTTTTCTAATCAGAAAAGCTTTTAAAGGATACCTGGCCGGTCCCTGCTGTGGCTGCAATCAGATTTCCTTTAAAATCATCAAAGATTGAGCTTTCTGAGGAGCAAACATCTCCACAAGATCTGCAAAGTGGAACTGTCAACAGAGAGGCAGAGCGCTGCCAGTTCTGGGTGTAAGGAGCTGGAATGGAAATATAGCACAGGTCTTGAAATAACTGCCTGACCCTCAGCTCTGCAGGTGCCTGCTCAGTTGGATGGGGTCCTGGTGGGATGTCCAGCGTGCTGACAGTGTCTGGGTAGCACAGGGTCCCCAGCAGTGAGAGACTGACACAGAAACAATGCCCTCCACCAGAATGAGCTGAACGAACAGCCCAGCACCTGGCTTCTGGATCTACTCTTCTGCACATGCTTTGATTTTTATTTTTGTGAGCCTGTTTCCTACTGCATTTGTGACAACTGAATTAGGAGGGAATGCTAAAAAGCACTTCCACCACATTAAATGAAACAAAACCTTTTGGGAAATCTGTTCTTGCTTTCTGGGGACTCAAGGAAAAATGTGATGCCAAGGCACAGATGTATTTTTTGCAATCTTCCTAGAAGACTCATGTCTTCTCTCTTGTATTTCCTTCTGGTTTTCTTACCTAACCTCAAAAAGAAAACCAAACCCAAACCAAAAAAATCCCTCGCTAAATTAAAGACTGTAACAAGCATATCTTACAAGTATCAATAAACCCATCTATTGAAAGAGCTGGGAATGCTTAAAATCTAGCTGCAATTTCAAGTAGTGTGTCCTTCAAGTTACCATTGCAATAGTTACCAACCTTTCCCTAAGATAGACACCAGCAATACAAATCATATTTTCTGAAAGATCTAGGGAAAGATGAGTGGCTTTGGAAGAAATCAAGGAGAAGGAGAGATTAAAGAAGATTCCAGGAGGCAATAAAGCATTTATGCAAAATGTCTCATAAAAATAAAACAAATAAGGGGAAAGAAGCTATATGGGGTGGGGGGGTGGGGGAGCAGGGGGAGAGGAACTTACACTCTTCTT
>WTSP01004583.1:0-43541 GCA_025331215.1 Actenoides lindsayi | reverse complement strand
GGTGCCCTCGCTGTAAAGGGCCTCATGTCATTAGGATCTCTATTGTGATAAAAAAAAAAAAAAAAAAAAAAAAAAGGCAGAAACGGCCCAGGATTCACCCAGGAGGTGATGAGTGAAACAGTCAGAGGTTTTCTTAGCCATGATGGCCAGGAGAGAGCAAAGACAGGATCACAGAATGTGACAGTGAGAAAAACGTGGAGTCTGAGAAAAGGTGAGATACCCGAGAGCCTCCATCCCTCACATAGGTGCAGTGCTGCAGCACAAAGTAATGCTTGTACAAGAACAGAAGAACGTGAGGCAGATGAAGGCTGTGGCCCGAGGCAATACAAGAGCTGAGCCCATGTAGCCATTTACTCTTTATAAAGGAGGATACTGGGAAAGTTCAATGTCCACAGTCACCAGCTCTCCTCAAGCCCACTGGCAGTAACAGCCCCTTCTGGATCAAAGCCCCTCACCACCCTCCAGATGCACAAAGGAGAAAGCACCAGGAGCCTATGTTGTGTGTGAAGCACCCTGTCAGAGATAGGGGTGAGACCACCATAAAAAGGTAAAAGCAGGAAGAATTTTTTACAGAAGTTTGTTTTTTTCCTGCATTGTTTAGCAAAAGAGGTGGGGAGGTGTCAGTTAATGAGGTGTCTAAAAATTTTCTGAGGAAAAAAAAAAAGGAGTCTGAAACAGTCATAGCTCAGCTGTGCCCTCATGCCCATGTGACACCAACATTAGACTACTCAATAAAGAGAACTGGGAAATGGGACATTTTTCCAAGAAAGCACCTAATTTACCACAATGTAATAACAATCCAAAAATAGCACCAAAGCACAATATGTTTTGGCTAAGCCCAGAAGCATTTCCTCAGAAACTGACACCCTCCCAAAGCTTTTCAATGCCAAAGCATATCTTCCTGAGCCAGGCATTCTGTGGAAATACCAGAATTGCAGAGGAGACACGAGGTGATGGGTTTGGCTGATGTGCATTTTCTAAGTGACAAGGGGGTCACTGCAATGCAGCCACTCTCTTTCTAAAGAAAACACCTCTTCAGTGTGATGTTTTCTGTGATTTACACCAGATCCGCACGGCTGAAAAGGTGCTCCTTTTGAAACTGGTATCAACCAAAAAGTGGTGGTGGAATAGAGCAAAGAGTACCTCACAACAGCAATGCTGCTTCATCAGGCTGAGAAATTTTTACAAGCAGAAACTGAATCTCAGACTTTCACACCTATGGTCCTGAGGGTCTCATGTGTGAGCTCCTTCTCTGCCAGCCAGGACTCAAGTGAGTTCAGGAGCTTCTGCATCCCTGGAGGGGAATGCCATGTTGGGCTGAGGACACCTTGCTCCTCCACAATGTTCATCTCAAGCCTCAACAGCTCAGGCCACCTCTTGCTATGCCACTTCTTTACAGGGGTGCCCAGAGATGTCCCCAAACTCATGTCTCTGTATCACAAGATGCAACGTTAGGTCAAGACTTTTTCCAAGTCCCGGATTCACCTGCCTGTATCACAGCAACATGACAGGACCTCTAACACTACTGCTACGTGTCAGGTCAGAAAGCGTGCTCCCAGCAGACAGTTCCAGAGCATCAGTTCCAGCCAGTCTGCCTGGGACAGGCAGAGGTACCAGGTTCCCAGGGACAGGGTGTCAGTGAAGAGGCAGGATACAAAGCAGCAGAACACACAGAAACAGCAATAGCTGGAGTGAGGGGAGAGCTGGAAGAGGGGAATGCTCCAATCCGAGGTCAGCTCATGTACCTGCTCTGATCAATTGTTATAAACTACTAGAACTTCACAGAGCACTGTGTGAGAGTTAGACACAATAGGATCAGTGGTAAGAAGCCTGGAGAAGGATATAGGCAGGGACAGGAGACAGGACACACATGGATTCAGAGACAAGCATATGTCCTGAGGAGTTTTCTACTGAAGGATATCACAGAAGAAGGGAACTTGCAGAAGTGAGGAAAGCTGTCAAGGTCCCAAGAAGGCCCAGCAGTAAGCAAAAAGGAAGACTCCAGGATAGCAAGTGCCTGGGCAGAGATGAAGGCTGCTCAGCTCTGGGTAGCTCCAGGAGAAAGTGAAAAAAAGAGCTCAAAGCAGGTGGCAGAGCTGGAAAAGCCTACAGTGATCACCATCATCTTCTTAGCTTCGCAAGGGACTGCAACCAGCATTCAACTGCTGTTCTGCCAGTTGACCTGCAAATATCAGCAGCAAGCTGTGCATGCAGCTGAGCTGGGTGAGCCAATGGCAGCTTTGTGAGGCAACTTAGAAAATGGATTAATTGAGACACATCCACAGCGGGGGACAGCAGGCGACCTACGGGATCTGAAGCACCTTGCAGCCCCCACTAGGAAGAGGTACAGGTCAGATCTTTGGGTCTCTTTAGTTGCCTTTCAGGTCTCAAGTTATTTCTGGGCAACTCAGGTGTGTCCTCATACACACTTGCAACCTGAACGAGAGCAACGACGTGACCTTGCCAGA
The DNA here is from genome assembly GCA_025331215.1 of Actenoides lindsayi. NCBI lineage: Eukaryota > Metazoa > Chordata > Aves > Coraciiformes > Alcedinidae > Actenoides > Actenoides lindsayi. The sequence goes on along the minus strand of WTSP01004583.1, from coordinate 41,073 downwards.
CAGCACATCTTCCTGTGACGGAGAGGGCAACCCTGACAAATGCTGCTGTTCCCACTGTGTGAGGGAAGGGGCAGCTGGGAGTTGTAGTGGGTTGATGTGCATTCTCCTGGTGCCATAAGCAGTGTGCAGGATCAGAGCTTCGCAGCGGGCACTGCTCAGTTACACTCTTCCTCTTGTGAAAGGGGACTGCTAGCGACTGGGAAGGGCAAGCAGAGGAGGCAGACAGTGCTCTGATGGCAGATACATGCTGCCCATGCGTGTTGCACTTGGAGGGGAGGGTTGCACATGCAGCTCCCAGTCAAAACAGGAAGAGTTTACATTGTGATGGGACAGCGAGAGCGTGAGTCAGAACGAAAGGAGCGGCACTGCCTCGGCCAGCTGACTCTGACCACCTTTCCTACTGGAATCAGAATGAAACGGAGCAGAGCAGCAGGACTGACGTCATAGCCGTGAATCATGAAGGCATGGAGGTTTGAGCATGGATGGCCTTTCTCCAGACTTTGCAAGCACTGGGTATTTACAGGCAGAGTAACTCAGGGGGAGGCCACGCGGTACTGTAGCTTCACAGGACAAAAGACTGAGGACTGCAAACATTGCTGAGGCAGAGGTTAATAGCAAAAGTAATGCCAGGAAGCAGCAGGAGAAAGCTACCTTCCTTCACATTTGACTAATGCTAATACCAGCACAAGAGAGAAACTGGCTCACATCAAAGGGCTGCAGAGCACAGCACCCATTGTGAATGGCAGGAGGAAGAACTTAGGAAACAGAGCTTGCACAGAGTCATCCTTCCCCTAGTTACACCCCCCTGGCTTCTGGCAACCAATGTAGGGGCTTTCTGAGCTGGAGGGTGCATCCAAACCATCATGTTAAGCAATATAATTATTGTGACCAAGATAATAATAAAACCACCTAACCTCAGACTCCATCCGCTGTGCTCTAAGAGATGGAGCACACATTCTAGGATGAAAACCAGAGGCAACTTCACTCGTCACAAAGCTATGGTTTAATTACTTGTCTTCTGGTGAGTTTTGCTTCTCAGAAATTCTTTAATAAAAGAAAACATCAAGCCCACTAGATTCCTTTCCTCCTTACCCCTTTTAAAAAAAAATATGTAGACTGTAAGTTTATTTAAAATGTAAATTAACCACATTGCCAGTGACAGATAACAAAGATAAACATTTATGCTAAGCTGCATTTTTCTTATCTCCCGAGATTGTTTTACTCAATATCTTGAAAGCATGAAACAAAATACAAGACAGATCATGAGCAGAATGCCCCACTTTCTGCTGGAATGGCAGACAGCTCAAGACATTTGCTGGCTTCTCCACTTACCACTTTTCACATTCAGGCTGCCTTTTGCGATGTCTTTCCCTAAAACGTTCTCCGCTTCGCAGCTGTACTCCCCAGCATCTTCCAGCTTCACCTTGTTGAACTGCAGTCTGGAAATCTTTCTGTTGAAAAGTACAGCAGACATTTCTTACTCGGTTGCTGACCATCCTCATGAATTGATAAGCATTCCTGGCCCTGGTACACTGCCTGGTACATCACCCCTTCTTGAGAGGATGGGCTGCCTCGCCTCACAAGCTGAACAGGCACTCAAGCTTGGTCAGGATTCAAATGACACCATTCCCAGGAATCAAAACGACCATGATTTCCTAAACTAACATCTCCCTCTGAACTCGCTGCTCTCGGCACGTTGCCGTGGTTTGGTTTGATACCTGCTCTCATTCACACAGGAAGCTTTGCAAGGGGCTGAGCCCAAAAGTCCCAGCATCCCAGCACGTAGACTTTCTGCACTGGAGAAAAACCACTTTACTGATGGACAGTGGGATCTGCCTGCAAGGTGGAGATGTGGATGCGCGTGCTCTGCACCTTCCTCATCAAGGAGGCTGAGCAGTTTGGTGCTTCACCAGCCGCGTTCAGCAGTGCAACACACTCAAACACCCAAGGGGGACTCACCCCCTTCCAGCCTGCTAATCAAAGCCCTGTGGTTTGAGCTAGACAGCCAGCCTGTAGCTTGATCTGGGCCAACAAAGAGGGCAAGCACTTTGTCTCCCCCAAATACACATACTCCAGAGCACTACAAACATGAGGCTGAATCACACACCATCACCAGCCAGAACTGCCCAGAAAGAGCAGAGGATGATGTGTAGGAACATTACCCCTGTCACTAATGACCTGTTCTTCATGGGAGAGGGAGCAGCTCTGTGGCACAGGTCTGAGGCACTCTGGGGAAGAGGAGCATTGCTTTTCCCACTGGCTGTGCCCGATGTCTCATTCTCTGGGACATCTCTCTGACTAACAGGCAAAACCTTTTGTTGTCTAGTTTAACACAGATATATAGGAGCCTTCAACACACACTGAAAACCACTCATGAGACCACAGCAGGACTCCCACACTAGGCCCTTTGTTTTATTCCATTTCCTTCCATTTTAGCCATCTTATCAAAAACCACTATGGACTCTTCTCATGAGAACATCCCTCTGCTTTCTACCCCAAGCTTTTATCTCAGGTCTGCGTCACACAGTCACTTTATTTAGAGACTGGGTAACACTGCCAGCTTTAGAAAGAGGTCCCAGTGGCCTATGTTGCTCAAGGCAAATAAATTTCCTTTTATGTGGAAAATATTCACTAGCTTTGGACATACTTGCAATGTTACATGTGTCATCTGAGAAGGACTTTTCTTTGGGCTGTGCAAATCATCGTCCATAGGAAGTCCCTCACAGAAGCACACTGGCATCTTCTTAACACCCTGACATGCTGTTCTACTGGGAGGCACAGCACAAGGACACAGCATGAACATCTCACTAGTTATATTAGTAAATTAAAAGCACTTGGAGACAACTTGGTATGTCTCCCAGGACACAGGCACTGCCCTCTTTTACAGGATGCGGTCAAGTGTTCAATTGCACGAGTTCAGGCCCCATGCGGAGCAATTTTTTAAATGAATGTTGACAACACGCAAAGATCTCTTGAATCTCTCTAATCCCAGGTCTCCCCTAATCCACTGTGTAAAGCCAGTTATTAGGGCCAGCATGTTCCAACATGGGTGCCTCAACAAGCAGGCTGGTTCAGAGTGGTGCAAAGCTGCCTTGACTCCCAGTGCTGTACACTTCTCTCACTTAAGTGTCTTAGAGCAACCCATGACAGTCCTGGGCATCATGGTCTCCACTGCTGTGGTGCCTTAGGAGTCAGGCAGCACCCAAGAGACAGCAAAACATTTAAGGGCCTGTTGCTGCCTGTGTGTGGGAGGGTCCAATGGGTGCCTGATGAAGGAGGTTGGCTCTGTTGGGCTGTAGTGCCCAGCCCACGTTCCTCACTCCTTCCACAGAGGCAGGTGTAGGAATGCTTGGCAAAGGGGCAAGGTAGTCTCCTGGTGCTACTGAGCACAACTTCAACACAACTGCCCCCAGCACAACCCAGCTTTCTTTCAGCTGTCTCAACTCTCATTGACAGAATACACCATGTGTTTTATAAACCCCCCTAGGACAGGCTTGTAGCTATTGCTGCAACGCCGGGTGGAAAGGCAGGCAGCACATGTTGAAAGCGGCTTGGAAGAGTGGGGCTTTAACTCACAGTCCTGTAGAAAACACCACCCTTGCACACCAGCATGCTGAGGCTATCTGCCAGTGCAGAGCTGGAAGCAGTAACAAACACGCTGCCTTCAGCTGCCAGAGGACAGATATTCTAATGATAATTAGCTGCATTGCAATCTCACATGCAAAGCACGCTTCACTGTGTGTAGTAACTGGAAAAATCCACTACAGCATTAGAATATCACCTATGTATGTGATCTTTTACAGATAGAGGGGTTTAAGTCTCAAAGATACAAATTACCAAGTTATTAGTGACACAAAAGGCTAATGAAAAGGGGCACACTTGACAGATTCATATCCAAGAACAGGATAAGAGACATTCTGTCTTTTACCTGGAACTGGAGAGGAATGTGAGCGGAATAAAAAGCAATGTTGGCATTTACAGCATATCAGCATCAAGGTGAACCAAAACAGGATTATTTTGGTTTAACGCACAGGACTGTTGTACTGTCAAAAGAGCTTGTTTTTATTTCTCATTGCAGTTTGTGGAAATTCTCCTAGATCGTAAGATCCCTTTAAAAGATCAAGAGTTTTTTCTGCTTCTCATACCCCAGACCAATGGTGTAGCTACACGTCGTCTCCACACTGCGCTCTGTAACGTCAGCTAACAGACTTGGGGGAGAAGGATGAAGGGTGCAGATAAGGATCAGTTTTAATGTGGAGCATAGCCACAGTGAAGAGAATTTCCCTGTTGCAGGAAGGACTGAAACAGGCAGAGATAATTTGCTTCACAGCACTAGTCACACACCTTTTCATTCACATGGGTAATGCCTGTGCACTAGAAGAACTGATCTGAAGGATGCATAAGAGACTAGACCTTGCTTGATCTACGCGCAGCAAAGACAAAGCTGACCAGTCTGACTCTGTTGTATTTTACTGTCTCCAAGGGCTACTGAAGTATCTCAAAACTGCCCAGGAAATTGGTTTTTCAAGTTCATGTTCTTCCTCCTGCCAGCCCTGAGGGCAGGTGCTTTGTTCACTCGCGGGGCTGAGGTGCGTTCATTACAGAAATACCAAGCAGCAGCACACGAGGAATTCTGCTGTGCACAGGAGTTTACCAAGTACCCCGCTGCCCTTCTGGGGAGCGTGTCTCCTGGAGATGCCAGCCCCTGGGAAAGCCCTACCGTGTGTGTGTGTTCACAAAGGTGCCTGGCTGCCAGACGATGCCATTCTCCTGGAGGAAGGCACTGCCCCAGGCTGTTTGTTCAGTGAAAGGGCCAGGGTCACTGACAGATCCCATCATTTCACTGCAGTGCAACTCCGTTGACATTTCTTTACTCCAGGGGAAAATCTGCCTCATTGTCTTTTCTGACCCTCAGCACATATGACTTAGCCACATGCTAATTATCTCCTGTAGTGCCAGAGGAGGAATAAGCCATGGGGAATATGTTGTCTGCAAGCTCTGGGGGATAGGATTCACAAGGAGACCTTCAGCCTGGCCAGAAGAAGATCTCTCAAAATACCTATCTGGTCAACAGAAAAGAGTTCCCAAGAGGGCAATCTGGAGTGATGAGTAAATCACCCTCTGCAGTGCCAATCTTCAGACTACAATGGGAAACAGGGAGACCAGCCTTTGGCCAGGACCTACACAAAGATCCTGGCAAATTCTGGCTGGGAAGAGTGGCCTCATCTGCTGTAATTTAGACATCCCAGAGTTAGACATCTAAATGTGAGCTTGGGCCCTGAGGCCTCCAGTATAATCAGAGCAAAAGAAACAGGAACTTCATCTCAGCCAAGGAGGAACTTTTCATGACAGAAGTTGTGTTCCCAACAGCACTTTGGTCCGGCTTGAATCATTTTTCTCCTCTTACCTACTGCCAAGTGGAAATGGGACCATCTTCCCAAGTCATCTCCTCGCAAAGCCATTCATCTCAGAGCACGTGAGCAGGAGAGCAGCTGCCACGAGCTGCCTCCAAGACACCTACCTACTGAGGACTCAGTGTTCCCTATGCAAGTTCAGCTGCTTCTGCATGGTTCAGGACAAAAATAGCTCTAGGATTACTACTGCTGTATTTTATTAGTCTTCTAAAAATAGGGTAGCTAGCACGTAAGTAACAAAGAAGTCAAGGAATTAGATGATGAAGAGAATTTGAAGACTACACCATATGTGGCCCCTAAATTGTCAATGAGGAGCACTGCACATAGTAAACACACCTGAGATCCTAGGAAAAGGACATTCCCAAACATGACCCTTGCAAAGGACACTGTGAATACACTGCTGTGGTTACCTATTAACTCCATTCCTCTCTGCAGCGAGAGACGGTGGCAGGAAGCACACCAGTATCACAGAGAGCAGAAAGGCCAGCAATTGCTGTAGCGTGTTCAGCTTACACTCCTGCCAAATATTTAATTGGTGCCTCTGTGCTGTCCTGGCACTCTGCACAGTGGTGCATTTGCCCTGAGAGAGCAGGTTAATGATTGGCAAGAAGATTCAGAATATCCAATTCTTCAGCTTACAGTCAAGAAGAGTTGTCCAGCAACCACCAAACATCAGGCAGCCCAACTGGCTGGAGCAGGGGCTCTCAGTGCCCTGGCCTCGGGGAACACATTCATCTTCCCCAGCACACAGTGGGATAAAATCAGGTAGAATAGAGCACGGCAATTCAAAGCAGACTGGGGGTGGTCATGGGCAAAGCAACTCTGTTCGGCAGGGCAGAAGTGGCAGCCAGGAGCATCTCCTCCCCTGCACACCCCAATCTCTTCCCTGCTCTTCAGTTACAGTGCAGCACAACAGCACCTTGCAGTGCTCAAGAAATACAACTGGCCCTAGACTGACTGCTATGTGCTCTAGGGTATGATCTGGCTAGCTCAGGATTAGCTACAGAAACAGCAAATGGGAAAGGGGAAAAAAATGTCCTCAAGCAAAGCAGTGAAATAAGAGGGGTAAGGACAGGAAGGTTCAGACTTTTCTGCTTGGCCATCATCCCTTCTGCAGCGGGCAAAGTCTTCCTTCCTCCTCCTCTCACACCATCATCTGCCTCGCTCAGTGTTTGACCTGCTCATACTGTGCGAGAAGCAGGCACGGGAGACAGCTAACCTCCTTGCAGATGCCCAGGACAAGACCAACCATCCCCTGACCCCCTCTACCTACTCTCTCCTACCCCTGTTCCCCGACATTAAAGTGCTGTTCTAACCTGAAAAGCAGATTTGCCCCTTCTCTGCTCAGCAGTGCTGTTGTCTCTCTGTGCCCAGGCTTGGGACAAGCTGATTTTAAAAGGAAGACTCGACCAGTCCTCACTCTGCAGAGCTGACACTGGTCTCCGAGTGAGAGCTGGAGTCCCTTCTGGGTCACACAGAGTCAACAAAAGGGGAAAAGATCGATAAGTACGCTCCAAAGAGCAGGGTCACTTGTGCAACCCCACTCCGTCTTCAAATGCAGCCTGGGGCCGCAGCACCGACTGGCACGGCTGTTCCTGCGACAGGAAGAGGTGTAGGCACCAGAGGCAGCACAACCCATCCGCACACCAAAGTCCTCTGGAGAGGACTTTGTGGCTGCTCTGTTGAGAAGCAAAGCCCCGTGTGCTGCTGTTCTTTGTGGCAGGCAGGTCTGTGGCAGCTGCCAGCACGTGAAATCAATACATACATACAAGCTGAGTTTTGGGTTAAGGCTGATGCACAGACCTGATGTCAGTGTAGAGACCCTTGTATTACCTGTCCTGGAATTCGAGGCAATTGATTCATCCCATGAAATGTTTCCTCCAACTCCAGTGCCAGGATTTTAATTTATTTGAGAAAAGAGAGACCCTGGAGCAGTACTCAGAGGCCAGCTCAGAACAGGTTCTTTCCCAGCTTACTGTGATATCTCACAGGAACATTCTAGCAGCTTCCCAAGAACCAGGGACCTCCTAACACTAAATGTGGGGCAGATACCTCCCCGTCCCAAAGAATGTATAACCTCAGTACAGAGAGGAGACACCCCAGGAGCTACACAGCCAGGACAGCATGCACAGGTCTCACTATCCCAGCAGCCAAACCACAAGCTCATTCTGTAGTAGGGAGGGGAAGAGAGGGTCAGAGCTGCTGAGGAGAAGGCACAGAGGTTCTAGTTTCACATTAGATGGAAGTTGATACGCTGGGCAAATCAGAGGCAGGATTGAAACTTCAGGGATTGCCAGAAGCAGGGGAGGAAGGCCTGAGAGAGCCTTTAAAGCAAAGCCAACTAATTTTAAAGAATCAGGAGAGGAGGAGAAGGTGGTGCCACACTAAACGCAGCTGTCTGAGGGCAGCCCTGAGCAGAGCACAGGAATGGAGATGAGCAGAGACAGGCTGCAAAAACTCAGATCAGGAAAAAGCATCTGTGGGAACAGATGGAAAGGGATGGCACCTTCAGATGGACAGAGAACTACCACTCCAAAACTTCTGTGGTATATATCACCATGGTGGTACACAGGGTTGTGCAAGAGATTCAGCTGCAGTTACAGGGCCCCTTTCTGAATTTGGAGCTTTTGGGATGCACGTCATTCTTTTCTTCCCCAAATCATTCCCCTGCAACTGGTATGTGTCACAGATCCTCACCAGTGCCTGATGCCTGCAGTATAAGGGGGACCTGGCAAATTCCTGCCTGCAGGTATATGATGTGCTGTCCCGGATGAACTGCCTGCAGCCTCAGCTCTCCTGCCTCACCCCAGCTCTCTTCCCCAGGGCAAAGCATTTTAACTTGAACTGGATGAATGGGATTTCAGCTCGTGTCTCAATGAGTGCTTCAACCTAATCTGTGACATTTTGAATCGCAGTGGGCTAAGGTCTGTAGGGAGGATTTTATTTTTTTTAAGGAGCCAACATCACCAAAAAACCCCACAAGATTTCAGACAGATAAAGCTCCCTCCACCTCTAAGTCTGCACACAAAATCAGTTGAAGCAGCCCAGCATCTGACCATAACTCGTTAGCCACTATAACTCAGTCAAGTTTGATTAAATGCCCATTCCCCGAATCAATTAGGAGCCCCAACTTGCAAAGTTTGTGGATTGTTCTAGCTGAAGACCCAACTGCTTCTCCTTTCAGTTCTCAAATTCCCTGGTTCAGTCCCAGGTGCATTGGCCAAGATGATGTCCATCATCTCCTTTAAAATAACAAACAGACAAACAAAGGAAATGCTCTCCTTCACACCCCCCTCCAACAAAGTGCCTTCAGCAGCTAAAACTAAATCCCAGATATCGGAGACTTATAATGACATCGTGAGAGTTAGCAAGGCAGAAGCTCCCCTGGTGATTATAACAACACCGGTGCTTGAGAAGAGTCTTAGCTTCAAGGCATCTGGTATTGCTCTTGCAAGATCCATTGTCAAATGAGCTTTTTCCTTTGTTTAAAAATGTCAGCCTGAAGACCCCTGCCAGAGTGGTGGTATAGCCTGCTTGGGTTCACTCTGGCTCCCACAAGGCTTCAACAGTTCTCTTTGCCCCTCCTTGTCTCCAGGCTTAATTAGGAAATCATTTATCTTTATTGGCACTCTCTTTCCCCTGCTGCTTTGGCATTATTATTTTTTTTTTGCCATCATTCCAGAGCAGTGAGCTGTACAGGGAAGACCACAGCCCCATTCATTGTGGGTGGGGAATAATCTACAGCAGGGAGCTCTACAAGGAAGACCCCAGCAATGAATCTGCCCCAACTAGCATCGCCTGAGGGACTACTGTACAGAAACAGGAGAGGAGGGCATCCCTTGGCTCCACTTACAGGCTAACAATAGGGATTCCTGGTGATACTGAAAGTAGGACACTACTCCCAAGGGGTGTCATATGGTCAGCCTGTCCCAAACTGAACTGCCAACCCTCTCCAATCTAATGATATGTCTACTTCATCACTCCAGCAATCTCCCTTGGTAAAAGAGCACACAAAGGGAAGAGATTGTAAGGACAGGACAGCCACAGCTAGGAGACTACCAGGCTCCTGGACCCCCTCTGACTCCAGCTGAAGACCAACAGGTCTCAGGGACGAGCCCTGAGCACAGCCTGAAGTGGGGTAGGTTCTCTACACCTCCACCAAACAGAAACTCCCCTGGCTTTCTCCCATTTGCTAGGACAGACAGAGTCAAAGCCCAATCTTCTTGGGAGCCAGCAGCCTCCATCAGATCTCAGATGCACTCAGCAGAAAACGGCATCGCTTTGTCATCTCAGAGGGAGAGCCACTCTCTATGCTGTACTTCCACTACTGAACACAATTCTTTCTGGGTCATTTCTCTAGGTTCCCCATCAACTGTGTTTTATTCAAATTGAGACAGAGATAAAATTCCAGCCAATAATTTCTACCACCTTAAAGAGGTTTCCTCTCTTGCAACCCAGGCTTGCCCCAGCCTGTTACTAATTACAAATGGAACATGCAGTTCATAAAGGAGAAATCAGAATGTTTTCTCTCCCTCCAGCAAATACCCATTGAAAAAAAAAACCATCTCCTTTGCCTGATGGCACCAGAAGTTTGGCTGGTAAGTTTAATAAACAAGAGGGAAGATGATTGATGGAAAAGCTGAAGAGCTGAAATGCAATTAAATGATTCTCTCCTGCCTACGACAAATACTTTCCTTATTTTCAGAGATCTCCTATTCTAGGAAGGCCAGTGGGATCAGACGAAAACCTGATCACAAAAAAGAAGGACTTTAGTCCTGCTTTCTAGTTAGTGATCTCAAGGCTCTTGAAACACACAGGAAGGAAAGCCAGGCTCAGAACAGTAGAGGAATGAGTCACAGAGGGCAACCATGTTCTTCTTATCTCCTATCCTAATCCTCTGCATGTTGTCTAAGAACTGCAGAGTTGCAGACTCTGCTGAGGACCCCCAGGGCCAAGGAAGTCACTAAGGACAACACCTCCACATTCTGGCAGGGCTAATTTTGCCTGGCTCCAGCAGACAACTCTATTAGATCTTTGGATCAAACTTTAAAGGAAATTGTCCTGTGTAACTGGCCAGGTGCTGCACAGTCCATGAAGTTTGTGCCTTGTGTACTTCCTCTATCAAAGTCCCTCCCCAGTGCTCTTATTTTTGCCCTGTGGAAATCCCACTCTACTCTGAACTCAAAGGAAGAGCAGAAGATTATGTGGAGACCAGTGCTATCTCTAGGTGGAACCAGATGGATAAACCCCATTATTCTTAAATTAATCATCATACAGTAAGACTTCCTTTCTGAGCTTTACAGTTTAGGATGCTTATCCTTCCCTGGAGTCCCCTCCTAACATTGGATGTAATGATGCACACCTATATCCCATGTCCAGTTTTGGGTCCCTCCACCAAACTCAGCCCCATTAGCTACTTAATGGAGATAGGCAGTCATGAGGGTTCCCCTGATCCTCAGCCTGCATGCACAAAGCAATTTCTAGTGTTCGTTGCACGCAGACAAGACCAGGAGGAGGCAGGTCCAATGCCAGTGGGCACTCTGCCTTTAAGGTGTTTTCAAGCACAGAGACATAGCAACCCAGTGGAGAAGAACGCCTGAAAGCCAAGGATGCCAGATCAGGTGTGCAAAGACCCACCCAGATCTTTGTGGAAAAGTGTTCCTGCACTGCTGACTGCTCAACAAGGGGCAAATGGTCAACGAGAGGTTATCACCTCAGCGCTATCCCAACTTGACAGCTGCTTGAGTCTAGTCTTTGTAGCCAGGCAACATCTCCACTGAATTGCATGTTCTAATGGCAGCAAGGAGCAGAAGCAAAGATGGGAAGCAATCCTGGGGGCAGATCAGCAGGGGACACTTTGGGCTCACACCTTTGCTGCTGAGGAGCCTCAGACAGAGGAGGAGGCAGGTGCTCAGGTTTCCTGAAAATGTTTATCCTTGGGCTTATTTTGCCAGCAGGAAGCACTTCTAGCATGCACATGTCTTTGGCCTGTCACTGGCAAGCTGTGAGCCAACGTGTTGCCATGGAAACTTGTAAATGCAGAATTATGACTTGACAGCAGTGTCCTGACGAAACAGGATCAACCCTCTTTCATATGTTTATGTCCCTGACTCAGGGAGTTTGTGGCCCCACACACACCGCTGTGGGTGGGATACCATCCTGTCACAGCTTTGTGCTGGACACAGGGCGCCAGGAGGCAAGGAAGGACTATGATCTCTGGAAGCACAGCAGGGAAACGCTGCAAGAGGTTCTTCTCACCATTGCCAGGACCTCCCCCCAGAGAGTTTTGTTGGGTGTTTGGTCTAGGGATGACTGCTCTCTAGCTCTAGGGAAATAGCTCCCCAACATTCCTGTGAGACCCCAGAGAGCTCAAGGTCCCACAAGCTTCCTGCCCACAGGGGTGCAGTGTCCACATGGGGTGGACCAGCAGGCTTCCCACGCCTGGTTGCAGTGGGTGGTGCAGACACTCCTCCAGGGCATCCCAGCTCCAGTACCCACCAGAAAACAACTGAGACCATGACAAGGGCCACAGAAATACTGAGGCCGACATAGCAAAGAGGCAGGGACAGTTCTGCCCTACCTCTGCTGTCTGCAAGCCCAGACAGCCCTTCCTGAGCAGATGGCATCCACTAGATGTGAGCCAGTGATCCTGCACCTACTGGTGTTTCTAGCCTAAGCCTTCTACTGACCACCTGGCTGACTGAGCCCTAAACAGCCACGGATCCTACGGTTATTATGAAGGAGATCAACTGTTTTGGGTGTGACTTTGAAATCAAAACCAACTGGACTGCAATTAAATTGGAGCAATTGACGATGACCCGTTCAAGCACCAACTGATTTTTGTAACTGATCTTTTAGGGGCTTATAATTTTAAAAAGTAATATTCTATGAAGTCCATAATAAGAAGAGGTGATCTATTTTTCACACACTCAAAGATAACATATGTTAGCAAAGAATCAGTTTCAAGTTTTCCCTGGGGTTGGGCAGCTGCAAGCTGACTTTGTTGCTGGCTAGGTCAGGATATATGAATATAGCATAGTCACGACTATGGAATAATTTTAAGATACATCACATGTAAATATTTGGCCCTGAAAAATATCAACGTGTATCCATTTAAATCAGTTCCCAGTGAGAACTCCTTTGCTTAGTCACTGGGACCTGTTTCTCCCAACGTTTTTGCACTGCCTGAACGAGGCAGTCCCTGGGGTGACATGCTGAAAGCATCTGCCCAAGAGCTTTGCTGTGTGGGCAGCTTGGGGCAGCCAAGACAAAGCTTGCCCTGGGTTCAGCAACGCAACACCCTGCATGACGCCTTAGCGAGTGACTACAGGCCCTAATCAGTATTGTGAGGTGCCCTTGCATCCTTGCAGTTGCCTTAGATACTTTTGAGTCTTATCTAAATTCAGGATAGAACAGAGCAATTCCTCCCACATTTATGCAGGCTGGCTGTTGGGGTGACTGCTGAGTTTGGAGAGCTGCTGCAGCCAAACTACTAATCACAAAGCGGGATTCACTCCAGGGAACCTAAGCTACCCACAACCAGTCTACAGTCAGCAGGGAAAGAGTTATCTCCCTAGGTCACTGGACACCCATCTCAGATATCCAATGACAGTTACCCAAGGAGAGCCCCATCTACAAACCCAGCATCTATCCTGTGCACATCTTGCTCCTCTCTCTCTGTTACTCTCTAAGAAAACTGGGAATCCTGCTCGCTCTTCCAGGCATAGTAAACAGGTTGTGCATCATCCTGTGACCCTGAGGAAGCATCTCGGTATCTCTCAGCAGTGACCTGGATAGCACAGCATTACTTCTAGCCACACAGTCCCCCGGACCCAGACACTCAGCACCAGTGAGCAGAGGCAGAACAGTCCCATAGCATACTTACTTCCCATTCCCATACTTGATCCGGATGTCTTTGCTCTTCTTCAGCTCTTTGCCATCTTTAAACCACTTGTAGGATGGCTGGGGGTTTCCAGCAGTCGCCTCACATTTCAGTGAAATCTTTTCACCGACGTGAACGTTTGGGCTTTTCAGTTTCTTCAGTTTGGGAGGGACAGCTACAAAAAGAGAAACCAGACAATGTGAAATCTGCCTCTTTCAGAGGCTGCGCACAAGCAACGTGAGCCCACCAAGCCCCCTGCCCTGGGAAAAGCACTCGCTGTCCCTGGTGCCACGCGATGCCTGGAGAAGGGAGGGATGCCAGCTCGGCTCCCTGGGTTTTACCAGCACACAGGCAGGGAAGGAGCACAGAGTCAGAAACATCCACATCAGGAACAGACTCTCTTCTCTGCTCCGCATGGCCAGACTCAAGGGTTCCACAGCCGCACTTACGCAGGCAGGGCCCACGTGTCCCCTGCTTGTGCAGGGGTTTGCTCAGCTCTCCAGGCTCTCCCGGCAGGCCAGAGCCAGGAATGCAGGAGCTCAAGCTCTTCCAAGACTAATTTTCCTTTGCACCCTGCCAGCGCTGCCAACGGTTACCAACACCTAGGTGACCTCTGCCAACAGGCATGCCGCCAATCCCACAGCCCCACCAACCGCAGCCGGAGTGTTTCGCTGCAGAAGGAGCAGGGGCAGGTCACAGGGAGCAGTCCCCCGTCCCTCAGCAGCATGTGCCACAGACATTCCTGCTGCCAAGACAGGCATTCAGCACGGCAGTGTCAGCAGCAGAGTAACAGCCACTGAGAGGGGCTGCAGTGAAACCCTGTGTGTATGATGAGAAGAGGAGCGACAGCTATTCTTCAGGTTGCAATTAGAAAAGGGAAATAATAAAGCTCTTTAAAATGGTCCTAGGACCCACAATGTCAGTCTGGCCAGCAGCCCTTCCAGTCTGAAGCCTGTCTCTGCATATGAGCTTTCCTGGGTGTTTCGGAGAGGTGATTTTACCATGCATCTGGAACATCAGGCAAAGAGGGAGACGCTTCCTATCAATCTCTGCCAGGCTTTGTATTAAACCTGACAAGAAAGGATTAGCAGGCTTGCAATTTTTCTTTCAACAGACAGCTCTGTACTCTTCTAGCTCCCTTTTTCATTCTCAGTGTTAACCTTAAAAAAAGAAAATAGCACGTTGCTGATTTTGCCTTAAGAGTATTGCTAACAATGGTTTCCACTTGTCTAAGATGTGTTACAGATAAAGTATTTCCTCTAATATGCACAAGCTGTCATTACATTGCTTAGCGCATTCTGATCTTGCGATATGGAAGAGCAATCAAAGGAGGGGGAACTGGACGGGTTTCATTAAAGCAATTGTTATTTTATAGACCTTTGTATGTCTCCGCTCATTCCTAGTGCCAAGCTAAGTTACCGCAGGTTGGTTTTGTTGAAGGACCATTTTCACTGAAAGTGATCTTATACAAAATAAAAAGCACAGCAACCATCAAGCGTATGCTCCCATGGGAGGAAGCTCCCAGGACTCTCATACTCCTTTGTTTTACGTGCAAGGGCATGAGAAGCTAAATTGTCCATAACTGAAAAGTACAAACACGGACAGTAACAGGTAACAGAAATGGGTCCAGGGAAACATGAATCAGGTGGGCAAAGCTCACAGCGACTGAAAGGCAAACCCAGAGACGATCATGAGAGAAGAGGTGCCTGGCAGGGCACGCAGGAGTAACGCAGCAGCTCTGGTCCCAAGCACACCAGACCTTCTGCTGGCTGGACTGCACAGCTACCCTAGCACCAAGGCACAGAAGCAATCTTAAGATCCAGTAGTGCAAAGGAAGAACGTTTAGCACAACAAGGAAAAAGAGAATAAACCCCACCAACTACTCTGGCTGACTACTATTTTTGCACACCCAACCTGTGCCACAGGCAACAGGACTGGGACAGCTGCTCAAGTGCTAATGGGACAGGGACAGCACGAAAACCAGCTTGGACGGCTGCAAGCAATTGCTTCAGGCTGCACATTAATGCCTTCAGCTGCTTCCCAGGTCACTGTGTTTTGGCACAGACAGAGAGACTTCCAAACAGAAATGAACTCAGCTTTCCCCAAATTTCAGGAGTTCCATGAAAAGCCAAGGTGTCCTGGGTTTTGCGAAGCCAATATTCCTGATCCTTGCCTGGAAATCAGTCCCCCAGAAGAGCAGGAAGGTAATGAATGGAGAAGAGAGCTTGTCTCTTCTTAGAACACTTTGCACGGAAAGCCGGAAAGGTAAACAGGACCTTGCTTTTTATAGGGGTCATTTTGGGGAACAGAGAAATAGACTCTGTCAAATATTTATTCTGTCTGAATGTGTGTGTCGGTTGGCTCCTATTGTACACTGAGGTCACCCTGTCCCATGCCAGCAGTATGCATATGCCTTAAATACTGGGAAGGTCCTGACCTTGGCATTGGTGCATCTGCTTCATACCATTTCCAGGTTTGAGGTCTGCGGAATTATGGAGCAGGCAGCATGGCCTAGGAGAAGGATGTGTCAGCCCTGTCCCTCTCCCCAGAAAATGCTAGCAAGAGCAGAGCAAAGCCCAGAAACTTGAGATCACTGAAGAAGGGGGGCAAGGACAAGCAAGAAACCTTCTGAGATCTCCATTACCTGGTTCCCCCCCACCGACATGAATCACATCTCACCCAAAGCTATGCACCTTTTGGACCTTGTGTTCTAGACCACCAATTACATGACATCCCTAAAGCAACAGGTCCAAACAGATATGCCAAGTGCAGCAGAGATGGAGCTGACACACAGAGCAGGGGCTCTGCCTGCATTGTACCCCTCCAGCAGAGAGTCCTGCCCAGAAAAAGGAAGGAGAACGTGTTTCCCTCCAGACTGCATATCTTCGGCTGTCTTACCAAAGGAGGGGAAAGGACTGCGCATTCAGCTCTCAAGCCACACTTCATGGACTGTAATTCCCTGGTTGAAACAGACAGGCCAGTGAAAGGGGAATCCAATCCAGAAGTGTTTTGGACTGTGTCTAGGAAAGGTGCTGTGCACAAAGAAACGGAGCTGTGCTCCCTGATGCCCAGCACATCACGCCTTGCTGCTGTGCCACACGCCTGCCTTGTGCTTGGACAGCAGCATGGGAAGGGCAGGCAGAGTCTCAAGCCTGGGGACACACCATCCAGAACCTTGCCCAGCCCTGGTATCCTGGATGGGCTGCTCTGGGATGAAGAGTCTTTCTTCATAATTCCAGCACTTTTTAGAAAAACACAGCAATCCTCATTCAGAGGCCTTAACTGCTCGTGAGTCTGTTTAATGCCAGTCAAAGACACTCCATGGGATTTTATTCGTACTGTTTAAACCGCAGCCCTTACTCCTAGCCTGAACTTCTCTAACTTTGGCTTCCATCCAAGAGATTTCTCTGCCTTTCTCTGGTAAATTTGAACCCCGTCTAGCAACCAGAAACCTATTCCTTTTTAGGTACTTGTAAACTACGAAAGAATCACCTTTCAACCTTCTCCAGCAGTAAACTAAAGTAGCTTTAGAGAACAAAGCAGTGCACAGAGTGCTAATACTGGACTATGTCAAAGACAAAGTTTTACCTTTTGGTTCATTTTCAGCTTCAACATCAACCCGTTGCCTACCCCTGTCCAAATCACAGAGCTGCAGCTCAGAAAGTCATGAGTTTGGCTCAGACACGAGGATTTGAAAAGTGTGCCCTGTCTTCAGTGCTCTGAACAGTTTGAGTCATTTTAATCCCTTCGCTGTTTGATAATTTTTCAAAAATGTTGGGAAAACAAAATCACTAGCTTCGTAGATATCAAGATAACATACTATCCCTGGCAAACAGTCTCATAGGTATACCAAGCAGCATCCAGGTCCGATTTCCCCACATTTCCAGCAGCTCCCAGCTTCCCAGCCCCCTCTGCACAGGTTACTGCTGCTCAGTTTTGTCAGAGCCAAAACACTGAACAGGGCCACTAAAGTCACATCATCATGAGCTGGAGCTGCTGTTTCTGTTCCCCTGTCACCTGAATCTCCTGGTGCTGGTCTGCCAGCTCCTGGCCTCCTCCACAGCTAATTAAGGCACACACATCGCTCAGTCACCGCTGCCGCTGGGTTCACAAAAACAGGGAGGAGGTTTTTGGCCGTGCTTGTCAGACTGAGGCTACAGGTAGCTTCAGGCAATCATTCAGTCATGACATCAGTCATGTTTCAATCCTGTCAACCCCTCCTCTACCCAAATTCAAGTCTCCTCTCTGCAGGGGTGAAGAACTACCAGCTTCACAAAGCCTGAGGTGTTGGACAGAAGAGGCAGCCACACTCTTGGCAATTTTTCTAACAGACGACCATGTCAAGAGTAGCCGTGCTGCAGAAAGAAAGGTTTAATCCTGGTAGAGCTGAGACCAACAATAAATATAGATTTTCTACTGGATTTTGCTTATTCCAAGGTCAGAGGAAATCTAAGCAACCTTTACATCCCATCCTACACCAATTGTGTAAGCTGTAAGAATTAACCCTAATACACGCGGAGGCCACGATCAACAAATGCACGCTATTTCCAAACCTGTTTCAAGAGACATGTTTCACTAAGAGGCCTTTGTGGGAGAGGTTTGCCCTCTGACAGCAGTCCTGGCATCTACTGCCAAGTTGCCACCTCCTCATGAAGAGGAGAGGGTTACAAAAGTCTAAACACCCAAGCTCTAAATTACACCATACAAGTTGCTTAAACATCCCCCGTAAAAGGACTTACATGTCCAGACTGCTTTAATTATTTAACTTCTGATGATAAAATCATAGAATGCCTTGGGTTGGAAGGGACCTCTAAAGGTCATCTAGTCCAACCCCCCTGCAGGGAGCAAGGACATCCTCAATTAAATGAGGTTGCTCAGAGCCATTATATTTGACTTTATATTGAAGTACCTTGATGACAACACCACCTCTTCTACTGCTGGTACCTGGAGTATGCCTGAAAGCACCTTAGAGCCTCAACTCAAAATATCATGAATCATAAACAGGCAAAGTGCCCAAACAAGAGTCCAACAAAACCACATCTCACCCACAAAGCATCATACATAAACAACCCCTCAGCAGCATAAAGCAGAAGCAACTAATCCTGGGGAAGGTGCTCAGTGAACTCTTAAACAGCCAGCAACACTAGCCACAAACACCTCTTCGAGAACTGCTGTCTTGCTCGCCGTGGGAGATCCTCCAGAACAGACACTCTACAGACACATCTTGGATCTCCAGGCAACAGATGTCATGGGTAGACGTGACTTATCTTCCTGGTCTCCCCCAGAGGATGGAGTGCCAACCACTGGAAGTTCCTGCATACTGCCAAGCACACAGGGAGGGAAAGATGTTTAGGCAGGTGGATCTGGAGAACTGGGAGGACAGGATCCATCTACGTGTCTCTGAGCAGCTGAGAAAGAAGGCAATGTAGCTTGAATTCCCATGGCCATGGAAAAGGAAGGCTGAAAAATGCTTTCTCACAGGAATGGGGGGAGATGAGAGGGGAGTTAGGACCTACAAACTCACAGGAGATGCCTTGACATACCTACCTCAAAGCAACAGCTTTCAGCACTCTCCTTCCACTCAACTGTAATTCTCAGGTCAGGACATCTCTCCTCTGCCAGAAGGGGAAGGAAACCACATGAGTGATCTCTTGGAAATGGGCTGTGTTTCTCAGACTGCACAAGCCATTAGCCCCAGGACTACACTTCCACACTGGTGCCAGGGCTTCCAGGTTCTGGGATAATCTCCAAGAGTGTGCACACCCAGTTCTCAATCGGCAAATCTGGACACCCAAAGGATGCTACAGGCACAGTCCTCGAGGCTCCCAGGCTCCTCAACACTGAAATACAAGATCTGGTGGCTTGGGCGAGTGTCATGCCTCATCTCAAAGGCTGCTATTCCCTAAGCAACTTCTGGGGCATCCCCATCACTTTGCTGCTCAAAGTCTCACCCACAGGAGTACAGGCCTTCCCTTTCACACAGGGCACCTCAGCTGGGTGGATTTCAGTGTTCTCCCACACTGAAAATTCCAGAATTCATCTTCCCGCGGGAAATGTTTTGCAGCCTCAACTTGTTCTGAATTCAAACACAAACTTCTACAAAGATGGCAACACGTGTCCATGGCACAGGGCACCAACACGCAGGTCTGGAGTCCAGACGGGTCTTTGGTGGGTCAGCACGTCCTGTACTGGACTAATATACCTTACCTCTTGGCTAATGCAGCCCTACTGCTCCTGCTATGTTTGCCACCTCTACTGTTTTTATCAGAGGTGATGCTCCTTTGGCCTTTGCTTTGGCCTTTATTTGACAAGGAGACAAAACTGAATCCCAACAGCAGCAGCTCCTCCATACCTTGACTCTTTGGTCTTTTCAATACTGGCTGCAAATGCCAACTCATCAAAGAAGGACCTGCTCTGAGGAAAGCTCCCTCTGGACAGAAGGAAGGGAAACATGGCAGTCAATTGAAAAAAAAACCCTTGCTTAACACTGTATGGACTTTAAGTGTTTGTCCTCCCTTTTTTCTGTTTGTTTTCTCTTTGTTTTCATAGAGAGGGTAGAAATGCAGTCTGTCCTGTGCACCTCAGCGGGCTGTGGCATCTACTGCTGGAACTCTGAACGGAGCTCAGCTCTTTGGTGACAGGGTCACAAGAACTCCTCTGAGTCTGTGACCCGCCAGTACCCCTGAAGGTAACTAGGCTGTATTTAACTAAAGCCGTGTCTGAAATGTGGGAGGGAGTGAAAGACTCCAGCTTCATCCAATGGATGGACACAGCCTCCACAAACCACTCATAGTCCAGAGCCTGCAGGAGAGAACCACGACACCAAACTGCCACACTGCCCTATACCAACCTCTGCCACAACCCACCAGTGGGGAATTACAGGCTCCAAATTCAGACTATAAAACATAATATAGTACCTGCAATATGCTTTCGGCAACTTGTATTTCCAGTTTATGCAAAAAGGATGACCAGACTTTCTCACGGATGTTAATATGACTGTCTTTGTCCACTGCAGCAGCTCACTCAGATTTCTGTGTCCTGGGCATGGGTCCATGGCAGGTGAACCACAATGTTGAATTTAAATATCCAAGGGGCAGCATTCTGCTGTAGCCACTATTAGGCCTTCTAATTAACACTTAACCATAACCTTCTTGCTAGATCTGTGATGGTAGGTACTCCACTGTGGGAACCAGCACTAGATGACATGGGTCACTTTGGGCATCTACACTTCGCCTCCACTGTCCACGTGTCTTTCTGTGCGGTAACTGCACAGACATAGGCTTCAGCAAGGGTTAGTAACCCAAAGCTCTCCAAGGACACAAAGATGTACTGTGTGCCTAGCATGCACACGCTGCTGTGCCCTTCCCAAAGAGGTACACCAGCAGGAGGCAAAGGCATATCTTTGTGTTCCTGGGAGAGGTCCCACTTCGACAGCTGGAGACACTAGGCATAACAATGAAGGAGCCATTCCTCCAGGTCCTAGAGGGTCTGCTGAGGACATCCACTCAGCTGACTCACATTGAACAGAGAGTGATGTGGAGAGGACCCAGATGATTGGAAGTGTGAAGGTGCTGAAAAGACTGAGATCAGCAGACCTGGAGTTGGAATGAAGCTCAGAAACCTTGCTGGAGCCAGAAAGACTGCATTAACCCTTCCTACATGTCCCATAGTGTCTCTGCCATATAACTTCTTTTTCCCCCATAACTAGGTTTCTGTAGCTCTTTTATCTCGGGAAGGATAAAATACTACTATGACAATCCACAGCACTGCATGTATTTAAAACTGTGAGCATTTCCATGACCATTCCCATCAAACAAAGAAAATTCACTGAAAAGTCACAAGCAGGTTTGCTGATTTAGGTTTTCCCTCTGGCAGCTCAAACCACAGAAAAAGGTGCCACAAAGCCATCAAGTTCCCTCTCCTCTTACAAATACTGCCCCCACTTACTTAAAAGAGCAACAGATAAATTCCTTCTCCTCTGTCTTTCTCTTTCCCACACTTAATATTTAGTTATTCTTCTTTCAAGTGAAAGTTTTGAAATTGGTGTATGATTTGGTCCAGAGCCTCAGGCTGAAATCTCAGCTCCATTGAAATCAATGAGCATCTGGCCACTGGGTAAGGTTGTCTTCCCAATACACCCAAATTGTTATGACAGCTTATCTTTTATCACCAGTATGGGCAGAATTGCTGGAGGTGCCTGTGCACACGGCCACTCAAACGCCTACCTGAAGAGCACAACAGCTGCAAGTAACTCACAGACAAACATACAATATTAAAATCCAGGGCTGAAGTGCTTGGATTTGCCAAACCTAGTACTCTATGAACACTAGCTGGTTTGCAAACAAAGTAATTGGAGTAGAATTGCTATTGTGTTTGTTTGTTTTGAATATTTTTGGCCAGGAAGTTGTCCTGGAGGTATAGTTGAGCATAAGTGGTCTGGTGGAAAAATGTCATTCATTCTGTTCCTATTAAAACCAAAAACAATAGCCACACAAAGACAGCAGCGACAATTTCTGCTCTTCATGCCTCTAACAATGTGTTTTCAACCCTAAAGGCAACATCTTGTTTGTACCCAATTGATTCTGGGATCATATTTTATATAATCAAATATATCTTTGAACAAAGATATATTTTATGAACTGCTCAATATCCAGATGACCTTGGAAATAGCAATTCATAAAATATAGTTTTATCTCTATCTTCACAATCAGCTAGAAAAATGGCCCACCCGTATTCTGTGGACCGCCAGTCAAGACCCAGCCAACAAACAAATTACCAAGGACATCCAAAACTTTAAAATACATTAATTCTTTGTTTCAGCCACTGAACGCTAAATGCAAATTACTTGCCTTTGTATCCTGGTAAAGACCTGGGTGGCATCCATCATCTTCCAATCACCAAAGGAAAGTGTAACCCTCACCCCAGGAGGCAAAACAATCAAAGTTAGCAAAAATCTTGTTTCATTAAATGTTTGTTATGAAATCCATAGCTGAAACCATATAGAAAGCCCTGATGGTCATGGCAGAGCTAAAGGCTATGCTTCAGGTTACAGGGAAGGATTTGCTGACGTAAAATGGCCATTAGGGAATATCATCAACTCTAGCAAGGGATGAAAAAAAAACCTGTTTGGTGTTTTACAGCTCTATCAACCACAGCAGTGTTTCTTTAAAACATAAAGAGGAAAAGCTCCTTTAGAGGGGACCTGAAATTCTTTTAACAGAGACCGGGTGGGCTCTCCCAATGACAAGACAGAGGACACATCATCATGGACTGGTGGAAGCATTGCAGGGAAACCTGCGAAAACAAGAGCTGCTGCCATACCAAGGGTGCAGAACAACCCCAAACCCCACCCACCAAGGCAGCATGAAGAGCCACTACGAGCAGATAAATGCAATTTAGTCTATGAGTGAGGTGCAAAGTTTGAACAAGCAAACATTTCTCTCTCTACATCTAGCCCCGTCTCGTGTACATCACAGGCGTAAAAGCGAAGGAAAAGGGATGAACTCTTAGCTTTAGATAGCACAGCACTTCTGGACATCTCTTTCCTCCTCTCCAAATATATTGTTTTATATATATATATAATGTATTTATATTTATCTGTTACATACATATTTATTTAAATAAATAGAATGAGGACTCCAGGGGTGTTAAATTCCTGAGGTCAGGGATACCATAAACACAGAGCATCGTCTGCAGCGCCTCTCTGGAGAGGGACGGCTCAAACCCAGCCCACATCCGCAAAATCCCAGGGCAGAATCTGCCTCCTTCCCAGCCACAGCAGCCTGGCAGGTGAGAGTCAGTTTTAGCAAGTGTTTTCAAACATGCTTAACGTGGACAAGTAGGGAAAAAACCAGCAAAACTGGGGATCTGTTACAGAGCTGTTAATACCATCCGGGCAGAGGTCGGCTGAAGGTCAGATGCAGCAGCCCAGATTGCAACATATTCTGATATTTTAACCTCCCAGGAAGTCCTGGGCCAGAGGATGTTCTGGTGTTTCATAGATGACCAGGTGGAAACATCGCACAAAGCAGGCATACAAAGAAGAAAGCACTTTGACATCTAGACAACTAAATTCTATTTGTGGTCTCTATCGCTAAGGCGGGGGGGGGGGGATTTTTAACTTTTAACCTATAAAATGATATTTGCTTGCGTTCCATGACAAAAGCCAACCACTTGCAGTTTTAATTACAAATATTTGTTTTCCATGTCTCTGCTTACTTTGAAAGTTCACCATTGTCTCAGTCAGGGCTTTGACAAATCCACCAGAGGGTATTTCCAAAACAGAAAGCCGCGTTTTTATCGGGATCTCCCCACAAGAGACCCTGGGGCTTGCATTAAAGACTTGTTTGTTCTCTGTGATGTTATATTAGAAAGATTAAAAGTTTTTCCTGTCAGTTCAAGCAACGTTTGAAAGCGCCGGTACCAAAAGAACCTCAGACAGCAGCCGCAGGTCTGGTTTTCATCCAAACACAGGAGAAGGAAAGAAAAATACAAGAATCATCCCCAAGACAGCCGCTGGATACGTACATGCCCCAAACCCCAGCAAGCGTGGACAGAACCACCACCCTACGCTACAACATTCTCCCAAGGCCCTGGCTCTCCACCCGCTGCTGGAGCGACGGCCCACGTCGAGCCGAGCCCCGCTCCCGTCCCACGCGTTGACCTCTCCGCCGAAACCAGCGGGACCCTCAGCGCAAGAGAACACGATCCGCGGAGAGGGGCCGGCCGCGTTCCGTGCCCGCGGTGCCCGCGCGCCGGCCGAGCCCAGGGAGAGCCCGAGCCCCGCGGAGAAGGGGCCACCCTCCTCTGCGGGCTGGAGGGAAGCAGCTAGCTGTAAATTCCGTTTGGGACTCCGGGCACTGCCCAGTGGAGACACTAACACAGCGTGTCTCCTGCCTTGTCCAGAGTGCGGCTTCCCAGCATTGTTCTGAATAGCTCCGGACCCCCACTGAAGTGCAGCGATGGGTGGCTTACACTGAAATGTCCCCCAACCAGGCTGATTTATGGCTGCCAGGAGTCTCAAGGATGTCAGCTCTTCCTGATTAATTTTTTTATCCTTATTTTCCCTCGTTTTATATTTGAGTATTGCTTATTGCAATATTCTTCAGAACTATTCTCTGGAAAGCCATACTGGCTAATTTTTGGCTTATAAATTGCTCATGAGCAGTTTGTGGCTCGTGTTTGAAAAAAAAATAATCAAGCAACTCTGGCTCATTTTGGTTGGATAAAGAGATTTTGTGGCCTCCATCAATTCTAGTCCCTGACAGCAGTGACGGAGCTCTTATTATCACAAACATACAGTTGCAATTTTTAAATTTGCTTCCTGTGACTCTTTGGTAAAATTTAATCAACAGTTTCTGCTTCCACAAACATTTCCGTCAGAAAGTTCACTTTATAGAATATCCACAGGCAAGTAAAGTAAAGAGGGCAGGCCAAGCAAATTTGAGTTTCTAATGTGAGAAAACCCTTGCTGGTTGTCCAGCTACTCCACTGAAGGATTGAGGGAAGAGCAACAAAGGAAGGTGTGACACAAGCAATTTTCTAGGAGATACTGCAGAATGCAAGCAATCAAACCCAAAGACAGTAGCAAAATGTGGGTGAAGAAAAGACAACAGGCAACACAGCGGTGGCCCGAGCAGAAAGGCTATTCTGAGTTCAAAGTGGATAGGGGTTTATTGGACTTGCTTTACATCTAGCTGTAGATCACAAGGTGGGAACTTTTGCCAAATTGGCCAGCAGATCCTGCAGAACACAAACAACTTAAGGTGAAAACCAGAGTTCTGAACAAAAGATGGTTGTTGAGCAAAAAGCTATTAATAGTGTTGGGTTTTATCCCAGAAATATTGCGTAAAGTAGGACAATTCACATCTCTTCTCTGTGCTTCCATTTCCTCTCTCAAAGATCCCACTTAATATATTTGGGGCAGGGACTGTCTCTTGTTATGACTCTGTGCTGTGAATAGCACAAGGGGAACAATGCTGAAGTTGGGACCTCTGGATGCCACCACAAATGCCAATTTTAAGCAGAAGTGACAACAAGCGGAAGGAGTTCGGGATCCAAGGAAGACCTGAGAAAATACAGGGCACAATGTGGGATTCATCTTGTATTATAAGCATGGATGGTTCTCATCTCCATACAGGAGTGACAAGGAAAAGCAAGGAAGCAGCTGAACTAGACAACAAAGAAGAAGGCTCTCTGCCCAGACACTCCAGTTTATGCAAAATTCCTTCATAAATGCTCCTTCACTTCTGCACACTCACTGCCCTCCCCCTTCTCCATCTCCCCAGGCCACACTTGAATAGTTCCATGTAGAGGAATGCAACCACCTAGAAACCCAAAAAAGGCACATTCAGGAGTCTCAGACACAGTATGAAAAACCTGATAGAATGAGTAGGGTCTCCTCTGATGGGAAGCATTTCTGTAGGAAACAGTCTGAATACCCTGTGCGTGTGATTTTCTCTCTGATAAAACATGCAGAAGGTGCAGTGGCATTGAAGAGCTGATAAACATGTAGAAGGTGCAGTGGCATTGAAGAGCTGCCCTGGATAGGTCTGGATAGACCTTTACCATCTTCTGCATCTACAGAACCAATCTAGAAAGGACAAAAGACAGGGTTCAGGGGAGCAACAAATCAATCGATTAAAAGAATAAGCTCAGAGGAACCCTTCAGAAGCTGAGAAGACCACATCCCTGCCCCGAGGTGGGATCAGCTCTGCAACATCCATCCAGCTCACCAGGATCCAGACACACAAACAACCTAGCGGTACAGATCTACACTGCAGCCCACAGAGTGCCCTAGACACGGCTGGATACACCCAATCCCAACCTCACAGCCTCTCCAAAAGACAGCACTAGATCCCCTCTGGGAAAAGGTCTAGGGTCCCTGAATGAAATAGGCTGTCAATACAAGGGCACAGTAGTTAGCAGGTGAAGGGGAACCCAGACACACCATCAACTACAGAGGCCTGTGAGGCTCTTGTGTGGTCCCCAAGGTGCAAAAGACACGGTCCACCTATTCCCAAAGATGTAGACCATTTCTCCTTTTGTCTTCCTGTCCTTGATGCTGACCCTCCTTTCTGATTTCTTCTCCTTGCCCACATTAGCTGCCACCAATTACACGTAACCAGAATCACTCATCTTTGTCCTTCCTGTTTCGATTCATTTTGGTTGCGAGATGCATGTTTTTTCTTCCCTTTGCAAAACCAATGATCTTGAAAACATCACTCTTAAGCCACAGTCTCATCCTCCTTTCATTTCTGGAGATGCTGACTACCTACCACATCCCACTGAAGAGCTCCAGACAACCTTGTCTTCATGAAATCAAGAGGGTTTGAACCATCCTCTCAGATAAGCATCCAAATATTGGTGTTGCTTTTCTGGTTTTCTGTCAGTTCAGGATGGTGCATTAGGATCTCCACTATCTCACACAGCTCACAAACACTTCAGTGCTGCTTCGAGGCTGTGTCACTCTCTGGTCACACTCTCCCCCTGGCTGCAGGATGTAGAAGCTGAGCTTCCAATCGTACTCACACTCTGGTGAAAGATGCTTGCTCTTCACCCTCATGCCCTGTTGTGGTGGCTCCTCTACGTAACAGTCAAGCCTGAAACATCCAGAGAAGAAAGCCTTCCGGCTCACCTAGATACTGCTGTTGGTAGTTACAGGCCCCGTGTTCATGTACAGAGGAAGGATCCATCCCAGATCTGCTTTTATAATGGCACTTCCGAGGACAGACCCATGCCAGTAGTTACCTGGGTCTCACCCAAAGCCAGAGGATTATCAAGACTGAACATCGCAGTCAAGCACAGCCTACTCTATTATGTTTTTCATCCCATTTTTCAACTTGCACCCCTCCCTTTGTAATTTGGTAGTAAATAAACGTCTGGTCAAAATACCAGATAATTAACTGGGAGCGTCTTTGTGAACACGAACAAAAGCTAAATGGACACCTCAGACAGGATCACACAGCAGCTCTTGCTGTATGAAGGATAGTCTGAAAAACCTTCCCAGGTAACTAAAGATGAGCAGATCCACCCTTCCCACGTACGCTCACAGACTCCCCTTAATTGCCATAGGAGCCCCAAGGAAAGGCTGCAGAGGTTAACGACGCACAGCTCACCAAGGGCAGCACTTGGCAAGACTTTAGCTCCCAACACTGAGCCCTCCTTCGCTCCCCTGACAATTTGACACACTGCTGTTTATCCTAATCTATTGTTCATGGTCCTCCCCACCCAGTTTTCAGCCCATGTGATGCTCTCCTGTCCCTACCAACTGGAATTAATTTGGGGTGCTAGGGCTCTATCAAGGGACTTTACTACAGTCTAAATGCTGGTAAAGTATTACCTGCTTTCATACGGATATTTTGGCCTTTTATCAGACACCCAGAGTAAACAAGCAGGGCATCGTCACATTTTTCTGGGGCAGTTGGCTCGTAATTCCCATCTCTCTCAGTGATCCTCTGAATAACCAGGTAACTTTCAGAGGGAGGTTCTTGTCAGAAAGGACTGTTTATCAACATAAACCTTATTCCCCCAGAATTCCCCTCTATCTCTAACTTGTTATGTAAAGCTGATGCTGCTAAAACATTCAGCTGAACTTAGGTCAAGAGAAGATGGCTTTTGAAAGACTTCCAATGGTTCATTTGCAATAAATGTCTGAGGAATAAATCATTTCAGCCCTGACGAGTCCTCAAGCAGCCAACTCTGTTAGCAGGGCAACTCCAGCAGTGAAGAACAGGGGAAGGCTTCGGTGACACATGGGGACTCGTGACAGGCAGAGAGAGCAGCCAGAAAAGACCACCATGCTGCAGAGATGCTGCCACGTTGGGTTAGACCACGCTCCTTGCTAGACAAGGACCTCCACTTCATGGCAGCAAGTATCACTTACTCCTTTTGAATAACTTCCCCAGTAGGGAAGTCGTCTGCATTCTCTCAAGGACAGAGCTGGTTTTCTGCCCCGATGCCCAGAGGCTTATAACCCCCATGTGCATTCTTACCCTGGTTAATCCAGCTGACAGCGTGCCTATGCTGCATATAAAGGTCTCTCCCTTTATGCCAGTCCTGCTCTTCTCTTGCTGGCAGTGACTGCAGTGACAACAACTTCCAGGAGATACTGCTGTACCGAGTGAAAACTGGCCAGGAGCAGACAGGAATAACTGAGCTTCCACCTTTGGCTTCAATGGAGACATAAAGAAAAAGCGCTCCATTTACATGACTTTCTGTACTGTCACAGTGCCCCTTCTGCTTTCAGACCTCAGGCTGCAACCCTGTGGGGTGCAAACTGTTTACAGGATCCCTTTCCCCACTCTCAAATGCAAAGGTCCTTCCCTACTCACACGCCATCCTTGCAAGAGCCACAGTAATGCCTCACACAGAAAGCACTAGCAGCCTTGCACCAGTGTGACTGGAGGAACTGGACCTCCATCCACCACCATGCCTCTGACCCCAGCTCAGAAGGCACAGTCCATTCATGGGTCACAGTCAGCTCCCCACAGGACCATTTCCCCAGCATCTCAGGTTTGACATGGTGGGGCTGAGACAGTGCTGGAGGGGTGGATTGAGGAGAAGGATTTCAGGAAGAGCCACGCTCTGGCACGTGAGGGCTGCAGGTGACAGCTAGGGTGGGCAATCTGATAGCTAGCTCTTGATGATGACCGTATTTGCAGCGTACAAAGCAAAACACCATCCCTACACACAACTCCCATAGCCCACTGCCCAGCAGCTCTGCCAGCTCACGTGGACTGTGAGCGCAGTGTGGAAGGGCTGCTGACTCAGGGTAATTTATCAAGTTGAGTCCCAGGCTGCTCTGACAGGTTTGGACTCGAGCAACTAATCCAAGCCCAAACCTGAGGAAGGGGGACTGTCAACTCCGGTTGGTCTGCACAGCCTCTCTGTTCAGGGTGGCTTCTCCAGAGAGTACCAAGAACCCATAAGGTAGGCTCTGCTCTGAAGTGCTCCCCTTTTTCTATGTACACAGGGAGCCCAAGGGCACCAGCCTCTTCCCTGCCACCCTCTTCCCTCCTCTGCAGTGCTAACCAGCAGCAGCACTGAGAACCCAAGGCCAGCTCAGAAAAAAAAGCTGCCCCAAGAGCAGCTTGCTCAGCTGTTCAACCAAGTCCAGCCAGCAGCACAGTAAAAACACCAGCTTTTTTTTCCCTGCAGAATAAGAGGTTTTAAGTCAGGAATCTGGTGCAGAACAGTTCTTTCCCTTTAAATTCACACCCTAGGCCAAGCATGTTTTGCAAGAGCCTCCCTGTGCAGACAAGCCCTGAGGCTTCAAGGCAGAAGAAGCTGCTGCTGGGGGAAGCACCCAAGCCATTTGCAGGCCAAGGCCCCGACTGTTACGATGAGGCAGCTCCTAAGCCTGCACATGGTAGAAGAGATGGGGCAACCTCAGAGATGTGTTGCTCTCCACTAGCATGAGAAGACAGTAAATATTTACAAGAGACACTCACCGTCTCTTCTGACCTACAAAAATGACTGCAAAGTGAAGAAGAGGAAAGGAGGAGAGGACGGGCAAATGCCACACATTCAGCTCACTTGGAAATCATGAACTGGGCCTCTTCTCAAAAAAAATGGTGCTATTGGATTAAATATAATGAGTTATCCACCTAGAGATGTGTTTGAGGCTTATTATTATTTTTGATACTGTGAATGTTTAGGCCCCAGAAAGGACACACTGCCTGGCTTCACCATGAGATGACAAAGAGAAATTGGAGAATCCAGAAAATAAAGCAAGTACAACACCTGAGGCTGTATGGGATATGCCAGATCATCACTTTCTGACAAAAAACTCAAAACTGTTGCCATTGCTTCAGATTACTACTGATTCTTTTTTTCCTTTCTAACCCCCTCCCCAGCTGAACCAAACACCTACCTTACCCCGTAAGGAAAGCGGAGCTGTGACTCACGCCATCTCTCTCAAACACTGACTCCAAACATTACCAACACAAAATGTTACAACACACGAAATGAGCAATGGCCCTGCTAACACAAGGCTTGTTCTTAAAATTGCATGGCCTGCCCACATTTTCTATATATAGGATAGAAAAGAAAACCTCTCTAGAAGCACTAATAATTCAAACAACCAACCAAATACATGCTATGGGGACAGAGGTGGTTTTGAGAGCTGTTATCAACGCATTTCCATTGTACATTTCTTTGCCACTCCTGCTTTCTCTTCCGCCCATCAGCAGCAGGTAGAATGGATAAGCTCAACCACAGAAAGGAGCAATTCCCTGAACCACAGCTTAGGACAGTCCTAAGCAATGAAAGCAGCATGGCACAGGCTTGTCTGCAGATTCAGGAGGGCAGGCTTATACCTGGAAGTTTGCACTATCATAGATTGATAGGGGGTGTAAAGGACCTCTGGAGATCATTGAGTCCAACTCCCTCTGCCAGAGCTGGATCACCCAGGGCAGGCCACACAGGAACAGATCCAGGTGGAGTCTCTAAAGAAGGAGCCTCCACATCTCTCT
Organism: Actenoides lindsayi; assembly: GCA_025331215.1. Classification (NCBI taxonomy): domain Eukaryota; kingdom Metazoa; phylum Chordata; class Aves; order Coraciiformes; family Alcedinidae; genus Actenoides; species Actenoides lindsayi. The sequence goes on along the minus strand of WTSP01004583.1, from coordinate 10,303 downwards.
GGGCAGCCTGTTCCAGGCTCCATTACCCTCACAAGAAGGAAGCTTTTCCTCATGTTGAGGTGGAACTTCCTGTGTTCCAGTTTGCGCCCATTGCCCTTCATCCTATCACAGGGCACCACTGAAAAGAGACTGAATACTTCTACCTGACACCTACCCTTCAGATATTTGTAAACATGCATAAGACTCCTCCTCAGTCTTCTCCAGACTAAAAAGTCCCAGGGCTCTCAGCCTTTCCTCGTAAGAGATGTTCCAGTCCCTTTATTATCCTCATAGCCTCTGCTGGATTCTCTCTAGTGTTTCCCTGTCCCTCTTGAACTGGGGAGCCCAGAACTGGACAAAATATGTGGCCTCACTTGGGCAGAGTAGAGGGGATGGAGAACCTCCTTCAACCTGCTGGACACATTCTTCTTTATGCACACCCAGTAGAAGAGCTGGACGTATAATTGAAAGCAATTGAAGCTTGGGAGGTCCATGGAAGCTGAGTCACTTGCCCTCAGAAGGGTATGCAGCATCCACACCATCATCAGCAAGACGGATCAACACCCATGAGCCTGCCTTGACAGATTACCTGAGAGGAGCACTGAAGAGGCAGAAGCAGACACTGTAACCAGTACACCTAAGTGCTAGGGCTACACAACCCAAAACTGCAGTGTGCCTTCACTGCTGCTGGTACCAATACTTGTATGCAAGCAAGCAAAAGAAAAGCTCGCTCAGGACGTCTTCATGTAGCAGTGTTCTCTGCTGACTGCAGTGCAGCTATAGTGTCAGCTGGGCAAGGAGGGTTTGCCCATGGCAACCTTTGGCACTCGACAGCTCTTCCTTGGTTATCAACAAATCTCTTCATCCTCATGCCTGAAAGTGCACAACTGTGAATCAGGAAAGCTGAGTCAGATCCTCAGCCTTGTTATTAAGGAACAGGCTGCTGCAGTGCAGCATGGGTGCCTACAAGCTGCCACTGCAGCACAGGATGGGCACTGTCCTACACCTCCCGCTTCCTGTAGGAATCAAGTGTTCATTTAACCATCATCTGCAACCATTCCTCCGCCAAGATGTCCCTCCTGAACTCCACCTGCAGACATTTCTTCAGAGGGTCCCAAACCAAGATACCCAGGAGTTCACCAGGTCTCTCCCTTGATCTAAATGTGTCCGCTTCAGACAGCAGAAAGGTTTCCTTATTCCTAAGTGGTCTCACTAGCTCTGCTGGACAGAAAGGGGGTGTCCAGGGGTCATCAGGGGGGCAGTGGGAAGGACACTCAGAAAGAGGTAATTCTTGCTGCCTCTCATCTTCGTGAGGTGACCTTTGTACATTCAGATTCTGGACAAAGACTATTGATACCTGAAAGAACTGGGAGAGGTAACCCACGACTGAGTGGGAAATGTTCTTTCAAGTAGAGAAGCAGCATGGACGTTATCATACACACACCACTTCTGGTACTGAGTCATCACTTCATGTAAGACGAAGGATAATTTCTGTCGTGGGCTGAATCTCTTTTCCTCAACCACGTAACTGGCATCTGCGCAATGTGAGGACCCCTTCTGCGATGCAAGTTTTACCTGTGTTTGTTACCCAACAGCTAGCCAGAGAGTTTATTTTAGCATACATTAAATGTGCCTCTCACACTGACTCTCAGCACAAACACAGAAACTTAATCTCATCTATTGACAAACGCGAAGCAAAATACACTCCCATGCCAAGCAGAAGTTCATCACATTCCTTGTCCTTGCCCTTCAGGCAACAGCCTGAATGAGGAGAGGAAACACGCATGAACTCTGCAAGGGAAACAAACTGCTTCTTGGGCAGCAGCAGTCAGGCAGAATCCTGGCCTTTGAAAGACAGCCTACCCAGCTCCAGCACCTCAACCTGGGGATCCAGGACCTGTTACAGCAAGACTCCCTGGATCTGAATCACTTGAACACCTCAGTCATTTTCAGGCAACTGAGATGCACAGCACAAGATCCGCAATTTGCTGGTCTCGTGGCTGAAGTCACACAGCCCGGCTCTGGGATCCTGTGAGATGCAGAACTGCTGCTGCTGCTGCTGCACAAGGTGCTGTGTCCCTCGGTGACTGCAGCAGCACAGCCTGGCTCTGACAACCTGCTGGCTGCAAAAGCCCTGCCTTGCGTTGTCAGCTCTCTACCCAAACCAGAGCAATGCACCAGCAGCAGTAACCACTAGAGTGTCTCCCAAGCCTCTTCCCCCACCAGTATTCCTCTTGCTTGCAAACCCTGCAGGTGATTTGTTTGGGTTTTTTTTTTCACTTCGTAGTGCAGCTGAGGCTTCTCTCCTGCAGAGAGCAGCAAGTTAGCATGGGAATAGCTGGAGCTGGTTACCTTGCCAGTGCAGAACAACCGTGCTAGCAGCTGAAAGATCCTCCCTCCCTCTGCCTGGCCCAAACTCATCGTTCCTCTCATGCCAGCCCTGCCCTGCTCACCAGAGCTCGGATGTGGGCACAGGAAACAGGCATCTGAACACCCATGCAACGCAGGCAGGGGGGTCATGGCCAGGTTCAAGGGAGCAGGCAGCGCCTTTGCCTCAGCTTCCCAAGAGCATCAATAGCCAGTTCCCTGCTAGGACTGATCTCTTTTGCTGATCTGAGTTCTCACATCACGAATGTGGGAGCACTAGGTGCTCCAAGTAGACTCCACAAACCCATGCCTGCACACACACCACTCCTGGAGAGAAGGCCAGTTTGCCCTCAGAGCACAGAGGCTTCTCTCCAGGAGCACTCAAGTCAAGCTGGGAGGTGGGAAAGAGCTTGAATACAAAGAGCTCTTTTGGTGTACTTTGAACCAGAGACACAAGAGCCAAGCATGGGAGTTTTGACAATGATTTGACTGGAGGAAGAGATGTAATACAAGAGGCAGACAAGAGTAAGTACAAGTGGCATGCAAGGAGCAACAGGATGAGTACAGGCTTCACCAGAGTAGTTCGCTCACCAAAATTGCACCCTACACCTCCAGACGGCTGGAGCACATCAGGAACCAGTGGACTCTTGCAAAGTACCCCCGACTTCAAAGTAGAATAAAAAAAATTCACGTGAGCACAAACATATGTACACACACACAGTTTCGGAGTTGGAATAAAGTCCCAGCCTTCAAATGAAAAAGCTGTTGAAAGCCAAAGGGTTGGATGCTCAGCTGATACATATCACATATTCACCACACCAACAAAGCCAGAGAAGGCAAGTCAGAGAAACATCTGCTGAGAACCCGATGGATTTTAACCTGACTTTGCCCTCAAATTAAGTAAATGTGCAAATTCTGACACCAAAAAGGTTTCTCTGAAGGGCTTCCAAATATCAGCCAATGATGTAGGAAATCTGCTTCATATTTTGGGGCACTTTTTTTTTTTTTTAAAAGCAAAACACTAAAGCACCCAGCTTTAGTGTAGTTTTAAGGTAAATGAAAGTTTCACTGCTTTCCTAAAGAACACTCTTTCTGTCCAGCTCACCCATTTGCAGCTGTCTGTCTCCTGAGCTGCCAGCTTCTGAGTCTCAGACTTGGAGAGCAAATACAGTTCCCTTCCCCTCCCCATCCTCACCAGGCATTGATACTCAGCAAGAAAAACTGGGCTCTGACTTCCACATGCAGCCGAAAACTTAGAGGGACAGTAAGGATGAGACAAGCTGTAGAAGAGCTCCAGGACCATCGGACTCCTCAGAAGTACGACCATGACTACTACTGTGTGCAGACAGCCTTTTTGTGGCTTATTGCTCTTCTCCACAAAGAAGTTCTCCCTCATATTGAGGGAGATATGCCTGAACTGAAATCTTCTATAAGGACTGATGACTGAGTCTGCCCAGCCTAATTACCAGAGTTATTAATTACCTAAATGTTTAATTTTTACCATGATTACTTCTATTTGTTGTTCCAATTTGGAACATCTCAAAAATGCAGCAACATAACACCGCCCTTGTCAGAGGAAATAACCACAGGTCATGTCAGTTCAAAACACAGCTTTGTGTCTGGAGCACAGCAAAGGAGCCAGGACCATGTCCTGGCCTGGAGGCCACGCATACCTTGCCCTGCTCTGGACTCACAGGACGTTGAGGGAACTGCAGTTTTGCTCTGATCAGACCACTGCAGGTCCAGCAAAAACTTCCGTCTTGGGCAGAGTCACATCTCCCAGTCACGTGAGTTTTGTTATCCTGCCCCAGACAGGGGGTCAGTGCAACAGGTGATGCATGTCCGAGCTCCAGCCAGGGTGGAGAGGCCTTTGCCCTCCCAAACTGCCTCTGCTGCCAGCATGTCCTTCCAGCTCACTGGTGCTGGCAGATCAGTGGAGGGTGACCAGCTGCCAGGACAGCACACATTGACAGAAACCAGAGCAAGTAGCTTGACACGGCACCAAGGAAACTTTTGGGTGAACCAGGAGTGGTGGGTGGCTCCTACCCAGCTTTCCACTCCCCTCAGTGACATGAGATGCAGCTTTCCCAAGGGAAAGCTCCAGGTTATCTCGCTGCCCGACAGCCTCTGCCCTGAACACGGTCGCTAGCACTGAGTGGACAGCCAGCCTTTGCTGGGACTTTACAGTCCTGCAATTTCTCAGCCAAAGGAAATGGCCTGGGTTTATAGTCCTAGTCATGAGCTGCAAGCTCATCTTCGCTTGAACTTAGGTTAAGTTCTCTTCAAGAGACACTTGGGCTCTTTTATAGAGCTTAGCTCCCAGAAGCAAACAAGCACATCCAAGCAAGAGCCACGTGTGACCCACAGCTCCACTCATTCCTTACTGCAAGAGCATGATCCCAATATGACAAAGGCCCCAGGCCCTGAAAAAGGCACAGGGTCATATGATCCCCATGTTGATCTCCCCTTGTGCACCTGAAAGTGTTCACTGGAGTCAAAGGGAAAATGAGGAGTGCTCAAAGGAACGAGGCTCATTTCCCCTCCTCTCGCTGCCTCTGGAGTCACGCAACAAAAGCAATCGCATACACCCTGCCACAGCCTCATCCCAGATTCTCCTGTTGGTTTGGAGTTCAAGCACTGCTACAGTCCCATTATAGCTCAGTGCTGAGCCAAGACTGGATAGAGATCAGGGTAGCACTCAGAGCGGGAGGCAGGAAGAAGGGTAACAGAGCCATGCTGTTCATGGCCACACAGCTCTCCTTTAGCTGGTCTGCAGCTGGAGCCCATCACATTAACAAAGGCAGGAGAACGAGCCGAGGGCATGACCGCAAAGGTTGACAGCCAGGCTGTGCTCAGCCCCTCTCCAGATGTTCCTCTTCTCACAAGAGACTGCCTTTCCCAGGTTACACTACTTACACTCACCTCTCTACTTACACTCACCTTCAAAAAGGGATTGAAAAAGAGATGCCTAGGGCTCTGACTCACCAGCTTCTGGATCCATAGCAGTATTATGTACTATTGTACCATTCTTCTCCATCCTGCCCTTCTGCCAGGAGTTCCTAGCCCCAGTGTCTGCCTGAATGGAAAGACAGGTTGTTCCTCAACCCAGCTGGGTCTCTCTCCTATAACCCTTCTTTATTAACACCTGAGCCTGGGCAGTGGAAGAACACAACTGCATGCTCATTTATCAATCCCTCCTTCTGTAGAGCTAGCAAGCTCCAGAAAAAAAAAGACCCAGAAAGCAGCTGGGACATATAACCTCTTCCCTTACCCCAGCATGAATCACTGGAGCTTGTGAGTCAGACGTCCTCCATTCCCAAAGCTAAGCAAGTTACTGCATGTTCACTGGTAACTGGCCACATGTGTGCTCTCAGCCACATGGCAATGGCAACACTGGTCCATTAGTTTAGCCAGGGGAAGTGATCTAGTGAAAACAGGCATGTGGACATATCCTGGAGCACAGCTGACATCTGGTACCTTGTGTGGCTGGGTGTTTATAGAAACCAGAACTGCTACTGTAGGACATCTTTCTTGTAAACAAACCTTTCAGTTAATGTTTCTATGAGCTCCTTGGAACCGGAGTCTTTCCTACAAACAGGAGACTAAGAACAAATCAAGATCATCTACACCCTGCAATGTGGACATAGGTCACACAGAGGTACCTTAGCCAGCAGTGAAGTAGCTGCTTTGGTTGCCCTACTGTTAAGTATCTCCAATAGCACAAGCTTCCGCTGCAAAGCCTTCACCTAGCATCTGCAAGGGACCTTCACATCCCTCATCAAACTCCATGCTAATGTGGCAGCACTCTACAGCACCCAAGGCTGGCAGACCTAGCCAAGGTATGTCTGCTTCTGCTGCAACCCTACTGCTGCTTTGCACGCAGGGCCACCGTCCTCCTTAAGACCTCTGGAGTTTCAATTGCAATACCCTTCTGCACAACCTTTCCACCAAATTCTGACTCATCTGGGAACGGAGGTCAAACTGGTTCCTACTGAAACATGAGATACTCTCTGCAGACACTTTTCACCTGCTCTCCGAGTAGTTTTCCAGCATTTGTCATGGGCAGTTCAAGAGAAAGGCACAATTCCTGTGTTGCCAGACTTATTAGCACTGATGAACAACAAAAACCTTAAACACATGCAATGTTTTCCTCACCACCAAGTAAAAATAAGAGAGAATGCCTGGAATTACTGGGGAATTTAACCAACCAAATGCTTCACATTTCTCTGGTCTTTTCTCCCCAAGCGACCTCACGGAAGTAAAGATTAAACACAGACTGTTTCCAATCTCATAGCCCTCCCCTTTCCAACTTGCTCCTTGCCTACCCCACTATCAAGGCTTCCTCCAACCCTCTAGCTTCTCCTCCTGCTTGTCTCCCTGTGAGGCTGGTGCACTGGCCTCCTAATCCACTGCCAAAGCTCTGTTCTGAGCTTTTACATTTGCACTGGTCCTTTTGGCCTGCTTCTCCAAAGTCTACCCCAGAGTGCAAAAGGGCAACTTCTTTTACACCCATGGTCTTGTCTCATCATCAAGTCTTTGATTGTCCCAAGCCACCCAGTGTTTGATAAAGTACCATCTTCTCTTGCAGTGAGGAAGTTTTCCTCCATAACTGAGCTTCAGTGGGAGTATTACACATTTACTTGTTGGTCTGTATCTACATTCTACAGCTCATATAGTCCCCGTAGGGTGTGCCTTCCACATGTGTTGGGTGGGACACAGTCCATCTATCTTTCAATGCATGTTACAAACACCTAAAGGAGGGATCCCGATGATGGTTCTTCATAGGTGGACACCATCTCCCTCTGGAGGCCTTCACAGGCTGTTCCACTGGCTAGGTCTGCAGCTGAGGCACTCACTTGAGGACAGCTGCATCACTAGAGGCATAAAAGTGTGAGTTTAGGTTAAAGACAGCCCTTGTCCTCAGAACAAAGCTAACACTTCACAGGAGAACAGCAATCCTACTCTATACGTTCACAGAAGCCAAAACAATCGTGTTAAAAGCTGCAGTAAAAGAATCCTCTCCTCCTGAGTTTGACAGACCTCAGGGGAAATCTAGCACCCCCCTATGGCACATTGATGCTCTTCCTGAAACTACTATTCCAGCTCTCTTCCTCCAAGAGGTTTTTCTGCTGCTCTGATTCACTGGCAGCGATTAGCTTTACTACATGGGGCAATTCCCCCAATTTAGCTGGCAGGGCCGAGGAGATCACCTCTGGAAGTTGGTGGGAGCATTTGTCTGTGCCAGAGCTGTCCTGGGGCTCTCTACAGAGTCCACCATGAAGGAACGTCTAAGGGTAATTGCCCATGCAGACACCTACCAGCACAAGGATAGATCAATAACATCAGAGAGTGTCAGAGGTAACAAAGTTTGGCCCTTAGCAGCCAGAGACTGGTCAGGGATGCAGTGTGAAGAAGAAGGGCTCTCTGCCCTGGTATCATCCCCCGAGTCTCCACTTCACTGGCAGTCAAACAAATGTTCCTGTCTGGATCTCCTTAGAGGCTGTGTAAAACTTCTGCAGGTTCCTCTTCTGCCTCCTGATTTCAGATGGGGTCAGCACACTTTATCTGCATAGAAATAATACAACCTGGGAAACACAGAGAACACAAATTCCCCTTGCAGTGCCCTACCAGTTTCCTGATTTGTGCCGGGGATGGGGTTTTGCATCAGCCCAAGCATGCAGGAGAGGCAGCCTGAAGTCCAGCCACAAACTGAAGAGACAAAGCCCACAAAACAATCTGATGCCTGGAATGAGGGTCTGTGTACCAGGACTGGGGCATCCGCAGGGATGAAGTGACTGGGAAAGGAACCCTTATCTTCTAGAGGTCCTGTTGGAAATGTTTCCTGGGGGAACATTGCCATGGTGCCCCTTGGCAAAGGTGAACCATGATAGGAAAAGGTGTTCACAGGTTCCACTGATCCCAACCAACCCAACCTAAAGAGGGATATGGTTCAGAGGCATGACAGACAAGTGTCTTCCTCTGATGGACCCACAGAGCAAACAATGGCCAACCTCTGCAGCAATACAGCAAACAAGTGACCTGGGTCTAAGTAATTTAGTTAGTAACAAATGCAGTAAGAGGACTGCATTTGTGCTGTGCAAGCCAAACCCAGAACCTTTCTTTTATTTGGCTGAGGTACAGACAATGATCACCCCCAATTCTGCTCTGGATCCATTAGTATAGAGAAAGGGGGGCTGCACTCTGGCCAAAGTGTCCAGTTGTGGGATTTATATGCGATAAAACACCCCTACAATGCATCTCAGCAGAGGACTAGGTTGTCAGCATGAGTAACTACAGGTACAGTGTCTCCATGTGTTCCCTCTAGAGCAGTGAGCTAGTGCAGGGCTTTGATGTGACTTTAGAAAACAGTGCGGTCTGACCCCTTGGCTCATGCCTGGTCCTTCTCCCCACGTGCAGCCCCATGGCCCTGCGTGGCCCAAAGCAGGTGGCTGCTCCCTCAGCAGACCCAGCATGCCTCATTCCCCCACTGTGCCCAAGACAGTGCCCCTCAGTCCCACCAAACCTTCACCCTGCTCTCACGACAGAAGGTGTCCATAACGTAGGCACTGCCCTGTCTCATCTGTGCACTTAAGAGACAGGGTCATTCTGCCATTGGCTGTGAGACAGCCCCAAGTCCCCGCACATTTCAGACCCCCTTGGGCAGATCCAGGCATCTTCAAGCAGCTGCTGCCTCAGGTGGGTGGTCTCAAGCTCCCTGTCTTGAAAATATCCCAAAAGCATCCTCCCAGATCCCACAGCAACAGCTATGTTCTGATGTTATAAGCAGAAGACCACATATGAGGTCAGCCTGCCATGGCATCAGCACCTGCTGCCACCCCAGAAGCTCCAGGGAGCAGACCCAGTGAAGGAGCCCATGCTCTGGGCACAGCAGGGTGGCGGGTCTCTGTGCTCACAGTAAAGGAATGAATAAGGGTAGGGGCAAATCCTGCCACCAGTGATGCCAGTGCAAAGCCAAAACGAATCTTTTCAGGTCAAGAGCACTCACTAGTAGCAGCACCAAGAGCAGAATTGCATCCAGGCAAGCAAAGAGCTAAACTGACAGACTCCTCCAGGATCAGGTCCACCTTGTAGTCTCTCTTAACACTGATAAAACACCAAGTCTGGCAGAGTTGCTGCTCTGCCCAAATACATTGCCAGATAAACCACAGATAAGAAACATCCAGGGATAATCCCTCCCTGATACCACAACAGAGAAAGGAATACCACTGTGCTGCACTACCACCAAACCTTCTGTATCTTTCCAAGACAGTCTCACATTGCCCCGGCTTGTACTCCCCATTTGCTCAGGAATCAAACTTTTATCAGCTAAAGGCAATCTAAACATTTTATCCTGCAACATCTTAAATACTGCCTTACTCATTCAGCAAGGAACAGTCAGATCCCCTCTAAGGAGCAGCCCGATTTCACTAATAAGCATATCACCAAAGAGTGAAGGTTTACAGTCCACGTGTCTGTAACTCCAGCTCAGTTCAGTTACCTCAAAAAGCGAGGCTATAACTTAAATCTGATCTCTGAGAGTTGGTCTGTCCCAAGGAACAGTCCCTTTGACCCACCAAAATAGTGGCTTTTGATATTTACCTCAGGAAGAAGCAAGAAAACAACCAACCAAACAGCAAAGCACAACACACCAGAACCCCCAGGGAATCAGCAGAAACCCCCTCAATTACCGTATCACCGTGACAGGAACTGAATGCTGCTGGGTTTTGGAAGAGTACATTGCTCTAAATTTTGGGGGCTTTGGGTATTAAAAAAAGAAAAAGGGGGGGGGGGGGGGGGGGAAGAGGAAAAAAAAAAGGGACTGAGAGAGTTGAGATTGTTCAATCTGGAGAAGAGAAGGCTTGGGGGAGACCTTATTGTGACCTTCCAGTATCTGAAGGGGGCCTACAAGAAAGCTGGAGAGGGACTTTTTAGGCTGTTGGGCAGTGATAGGACTAGA
>WTSP01004582.1:0-10465 GCA_025331215.1 Actenoides lindsayi | reverse complement strand
AGATCCTTTGCCAGCTTTGTTGCCCTTCTTTGGACATGCTCCAGCACCTCAATGTCCTTCTTGTAGTGAGGGGCCCAAAGCTGAACACCTTATTTGAGGTGTGGCCTCACCAGTGCTGACTACAGGGGAACAATCGCTCCCCTAGTCTTGCTGGCCACACTGTCTCTGACACAAGCCAGCATGCTGTTGGCTGCCTTGTCCACCTGGGCACACTGCTGGCTCATGTTTAGCCATCTCTCAACCAACACCTCCAATATTCCTTTCAATTGCTCTTATCCCCACAGACACCATTAGTGCAAGGATCCTGAGTATCATTATCCCCATTTCCCAAGCACAGAACAAAGCACCATGCAACACCACAGACCAGTGGCAGAAGACATCTCAGACTCTAATCCCTACTTTCGTTTTCCAGCCCAGTGACAGAGAATATGATGTCCTTAGGAAGAACATCTGCCAGTGACACATTTACAGACAGCAACTGTGTATTTACCAATCTTAGAGGTGAATTGCAAAGGAATGTAAAAGGTCTTGCCCTAAAGAGATCATAATTTCGGTAGGTGCAGAGCCCAGACAGGTTTGGAGATTCCATAGCAAGCATATGCAAATGTATTTATACTGATCAGAATTAGCTATGGTGAGTTCGTGGCATAGAGTGAGAGCTGATAAATTTTAATGGAGGAATGACAGCAAAATGCTGTGCTGGACATATGACAGCAATACAGGGTGAAATAAGATTGTAAAAATTCAAAAGAGATGAACAAGAATGACTTTGGTTTAACTCTAAATCATAGCCACTCTAATAGCTAAAAAATAAAGATAAAATAAAATCACATTGTGAGACGGTTTGGCTGCCATCATGTGCTCAATAATGGCATAAAAGTACATGGTTGAAATCTTACTAAATTACATGGTATGAAAACACTAGCACCATGTATATGTATCACTGGAGAATAAACAGGGTTATCTTTCCACTAGTGGTCCTTTCAGTCCTACAGATCACAGGCGACAGTGGCTCTCTGTGGCGCAAGAATATACAAGTTCCTGAAGCTGAGCTTCGAGCTCCTGCAAAGCAGGAGCACAGAGGGCTTCTAAATCCTTGGCAAGCCATCTTCACTAACTGTGCCATTCATCACCGTGTTAGGAGTCTGCTTCTTGTCCCCAGTTTCTTCAGCCGTACACTCTGGAGGCTCTAGGTCATTATATCTTCTCCGATAGACCACCCTTGAGATTAGGGTTATTAGAAACATTTCCATGATGAGGAGCTGCTGGCTTATATCTGCCAAAAAAAAAAAAAAAACCCCAACGGGGGAGGCAAAGAAGAGCCCCAAAAGGGGGAAATGACTATGAGACACAAAAGGACTACCTGTCTTACTAATTTTCATCTGTGCAAAAGGAACAAACTTTACCATCCTGTCCCCATTATGGAGTGTCTAGGCAATAAAATCAGTTACAGAATTGTAGTATTGCCCATCAATAAGCATGAAGTAAGTTTATGCATCCAAAATGCAAGAGATTTAACAATAATTATGCATATTATGTATATTGATTTATTTTCCTCTCATTCATGACTATCACAGCTACAAAACTTTTGTTATTTTTGTCTAAGTAAAAACAGATTGTGCAAAAGCTGCATGGTCCCAGGAAATCAGTATTTCAGAAAAAAACACCAGATATCACAGTTAGCAACACTGAACTGGCACCTTTATAAGTAAAACAAGAACAGCCTTCCCAAAAGAACTTACATTCTCCTCTTGCTGAAGAGGAGAGTGGTGGAGCACAGGGAATGATTCTTTGCTTGGCCAAGATGTTGATAACAGATGTCTGCAAGTTGTTCAGGATGACAATAAACTGCACCAGAGAAAGAAAACAGATGCCTTAGATACCAGGAAAAAAAGGTTTATAGCTCACACAACAATTCTGCTTTCATAAGAGACTCTTTTTTACCTCATTCCCCCTTTTTTGCCCTCCCTCTCATCTACCAGCAGGCTGTTTGCCATTCTGTAAAATTCATTTTTAGGTGAGGATGATACTGCTCTGAATGCGAGTATTAAACCTCTGTTTGAAAAGTGTTTCTTCCCAGCCTTTCATTTGGGAGGTTCAGTATACACAGACTTCCCAGACAGGATTTTAAACAATACTGAGCTCTGAATAATATGTAAGAATGTCTTAAAAACTTCCTGTTAATCTGAACTATGAGCTTATGTTCTCCCTTAGTGGAGGAAGAACTCAAAGAACTTTTTTTCTGTTGTCTCCTCTTTTTACCACAGCAGGGAGATGTTGTGCTCCCCAAGTGATACGAGACTGCCTTCTTTGCTAGAAGAGTTGAAGGACTCTTTGCAGCTTGGGTTCAGCAACAATCACTTATGCATCATATTCCCTGCTATTTGATGAGCTAGGCCTTCACTGCCTTGGAGATATCAAAGCGTCTCTCTAGCTGCTGGTCTAGCTGCCCGAATAGAAACCCTTGCATTGACAGAGTTTACCATCTGAAACCTGGATTCACCCTAATGCAGGTTTGTAGCTCTGACTATCCTGTTTATTGCATTTATAAGTGCTTAATAATTTACTTAACAGAGACCTTAGTGCACCAGCCTTTCCATATGTCCTTTTCTACTGTACTCTCTTCAGGGTGATGTGAAAAGGGTGGCCCTGTCCCTAGGCTTTTTCAGTCTTAACCTAAATGGTTCTGTTCTTTACTATTTAATGATTCCCAGCCAGTACTGTCATTATTATCTAATTCTGAAGTGCAGAATGGCTGAGAAAATTATTGTCAAAACAGAACATTGTGACATGCTGAAACAGTTCAAATAACAGCCACCCACACAATGCTTCACATCCTCTCCTAGTTTTCAGAACTACATACCAGCACTTTAATATTGTTTTTCAGGATCCTGCATCTACAAAGCTTCCTTCAAGCCCCACAGAAGGTGCTGTTTTGATTTCAGTTGCCTAAAGATAAATGTATTTTACACAGCTTTCACATCTCCAGCACTCCTGAGAGACTACAGGTAAATCGTCTCAAGCTGAAGCTGAACAGCAGCCAAGGAGTGTGCTTCAAAGGGATGCAGCTTTAATCAGGTAAAAAATATACCTTTGCATGGTGTATTTAATGGAAAAAAAATACTGTAACTTTTTTAAAAATACCAAGAACCAGAAAGACAGTTATATTAGCAGTTAAGAGAAATTCTGACCAGAAATATTAAACTTCTCACCTGATAAAGAGCAAACTTTGGGATGATCTTCTTAGAGGTAAGGACAGTCCGAACGTGTAGAAACATGATTCCAACTGGCCACAAAGCAATAATGGTGAGGACACCAACAAAGCAGCTAATCCATATTGCAGCTCCTTTGGGAGATAACTGAGAAGCAAATCAAACAAGCGTACCTATAAAACTTTACAGTGCATTTTACTATTTCCAGGAAGAAGTTGTGAACTGGATGATGCAGATATTAAAATGCTTGTTTCTATCTCCATGAAAGCTGCTGGTAGCAGCAGTTGCTGGGATTTGCGCAGGGAAACTGTGCAGTACCCACTGGAGTATCAGCACAGTACTATAACCTGGACATACAGGTCTGTTCATCCTGGGAAGGTAACAAGTGACACAACCTCTCAGTTTGACCCCAGCAGCATCTGGGAATGAATGCTCAGCAGATCAAGAGAGCATATTCAGCATGACATCTCAGAAGGGTCATTTATTTTATACCATGAAACAACAACAAAATATTATGTGACTCTGAGTTCTCCAAGAGGTGCAAAGTTATTAGCAGATACAGACTTCTTCATCATCTTGCAGATAATATGTTATAAAGAAGTATAGTACTATCTTTTCTGCTTTGCACAGATATAAAAATGACCACAATTTGCAGTAAAACACAGAATTAGGCTTCCTATTTACATGCCAGTACATACACTTGTTTCTTAAGGCTGTACCTTACAAAACACAGGACAGGTACATCCCACAGGGCAACTTGCAGTCCTGCTATTCTAACCTTACAAGCTGGGAAACATACTGGAGCATAATTTTATGTCCAACCCACCCTGATGCCCAGTTTCTTTCCAAGAGAAGTCAGGAAATGGCTAGTCTGGGTGAAGGCAGGAATGATACGCTTCAGAGTCTCAAAAGAACACAGTAAGGACTCACTTGGAAGTGCTCCCAGATTTTACAGTTTAGTTGGAGGCTAAGATACTAACATCAGCCCTAAAACCTATGGGTTTTGTGGGCCATCTCTGATTAAAACGTTTACTTACATTGTAAAGGGTGTAATTGCCATTAGTCCAAAGCACTATTGATAAAAACATGAATGCAGGTCGAAAGAAAACAAACTGAAAGGTGCCCAGCTTCAGCCAGAAGAGAGTTCGCCTGGCCAAAACAAGAAAAGAAAACAAAACCCACATAGGCCAAGATCTTATTAGCAATCTTAACATTTTGGGGATGCTGTGAACTGAAAAACTTTTTTCACTCCTATAGCATTTCACTAAAATCTGTGGAGGAATGGCTTCAAGATTAGAAAATCCTTCCAAGAATTACTCAGTGTTTATTTAGTAAAGTCTCTACAAAAATAGTACCTTTCCTGTTCCACAGCAGTTACCTAATAACCAAAGCTCAGCAAAACCTGATGTCTTTTTCTGCCCTGAAGCTAACCAGAGAGCCAGTAGCAGCACAACCAGTTTCTGAAGAATTGTGCCACTTGCTCTTGCCTTGTTGCTTTAGTGTTGCAGTTCTCCGATGAGACTGGGTAATTCAGCCTTCCTGTTCAGACACTTTCTAGTCCTGTGGTAGGTCAAGAAAGGCAATCACACAGCCCTAGGTGAAAGGACTAGTAGTTTTTCAGTGCAACATGAATACTACCATGTAAGCACCTGGTTTTACTCCTCTGCATTCTAACAGAAGAAAGGAACTACCTTTCAATTGGCAAACTGTGCAAGGAGCAGGACAGCTCAGGATTTCCTCACTTGTGTCAGTATAAACTGGATCTAGAACACAGCTCACACACAGTAACTTGGTCAGCCAGAATTTCTCCATGAATATATCTAAAAACCACAGGATTATGAACAGCACAAACACATGTGGAAAGGCCTGCAACTGGCCAGCCACTTAGTGTGTTTGCCTTTTCAAAGATGTATTATTCCCAAAGGGCTTTAAGGGATAATATGACAAAGAGCACAGTCACTGCAATGCCACAAGTTCTTTCCCTTGTCAGTGCAGGTCTCTCTTTCTTGACCACCAGACCTCTTCTGTCGCACCTCACTCCACTCTATGGCTTGTTACTTTGTCTCATCTGTCTGCAGTGCCCTGTTAGCTTTCCCAGCACTGCTTGATAGGATATGCAGTTTTAAAAGAATGAACCCCTTCCTTGGAGTAGCTCCCTGTTTCCCCAGGAATATGAGATTGACCTTTTTCTGGTATAGCTTGCTCATATTTAAAAAAAAATTGTACCCTGTAA
This sequence comes from Actenoides lindsayi, assembly GCA_025331215.1. NCBI lineage: Eukaryota > Metazoa > Chordata > Aves > Coraciiformes > Alcedinidae > Actenoides > Actenoides lindsayi. Next base: position 5,020 of record WTSP01004582.1, on the reverse strand, counting down.
TGGGAAAAGGTTGCAAGTCAGAAGCAGAGACACTAGATGGGTTTCCCAGTGCTACAGACGCCAGAGAAGGAGCAGTAAGACCTCTGCAAAGCAAAAAGGCTTTTTTTCTTTTTAAATAAAACCAGATAGCTGCCCTTCCTCCCAGCAGTAGTAGGCACTATGTAGCTCCTGGAAGGAGTTAATATTATTGACTAATGTCCTGTGTAAGCTGTCTCTGGACTGACCAACAGGAGACCATAGCAGAGGATCCTCTCCCAAGCTCCCAGCTACTACAACCTATACAGAGAGTGACGGACACAGAAAGAAAAACAAATAATCTGGTGACATGTTAGATCTATAGCACAGATCTGTCCCATGGCATTTCTTCAGCTCTGACTGCTGAAATGAGCCTGAAGCAATACCCATGAAAATTAGTAGGAGTCATTTCAATCTGCATCAATAGTTGCTTATTTTACATCATTGTATTACATCCATTTTTTGAAGCATCATTTTTCAGTTAGTTTATTACCTCTCCCTCTTAATACTCCTTCATGTAAATAATGAGTGTTATTCCATTCAAATAAAATGATGGAAACAAGAGTTTACATTCTACTATTGAATGAGGCAGTTAAAGGAAGAATTATTACAATAAAAAATAAGAATCTTTGCGAACGCATCACTGCTATGCCGAATTCTGTTTGCCACTTTCTTTTAACCAGACCACAGAGATCCTAAGGTCCCTCTATCACCAGTGTCCAGGCCTTCATAGAAAAGTCTCCATCTTGCGCATTCAGTCCTTTAGCTTTTGCTCTTAATGAGAAAAACATTCTCATACTCCCTGCCAGCAAGAAAGCCCTGGGAAATACATGAGGCTTCCAGGCTGTGGAGCAGCGTGTAAATGACAGGGTGACACTAGCCAGAGGAGAAGCCAGGCTGTGCCCAAAGGACGCAGGGTTTCTGTTACAGTCGATTGTCTCCCTTAGCACAGCTCCCCATCCTCACCCCACTTCTCAAAGGTACATTAAGTTTAGTAGAAGAAAACACTTGCTTTTGCCTCACGAGGCAATGCCATTTCAGAGATCAAGGCTTTCCAGGAATTACATCTATTTTTTGTTCTAAAGTTTATTTTAATCTGAAGTAGTTTTAAAGTCAAAATCAGAATGAAACAATTCAATTCCGTCAAACGAACAGAAATTTTCTTTCAAGACAGCCTCAATTTGACAATTCTGCCTGTGAAAAATACCCAATTTGGAGACATTTGTTCCCTTCTGCTATGAAAAGAAACTGAAATCTCAATGATTATGTTTTCTAGAGTAGAAATTCCTCCTCCCACACACCACTGCTTATGACAGAAATGGTTTAATGGAAGAGAATGGGATTAGTTGGGGAGGTACCACAGTGCAAGACTTTACTACAAGAGGGAAGACTGCACTGGGTTAAACTGAGAGCGCTCATGCTCTCAACTCTTGTGCATTATAAAAATGAAATAAACCAGTGGTGGTGTACAGCCCCAAAGTTATGGCACTGTTTAAAAGAGACAGCTTGAGACTGACTTTCAGGAAGCAGGGAGGCCCTTTGCTGTAAGCCTGGCTTTGCCAAGTCGGCTGAATTCCAGCAGCCGTTTTCCAGCTGGGAAATCTTAAAGGGCAACTCACCTAGTGATGCGCACACGAGGGAGGCAAAGGCAGCAGCAGCAGCAGGGACCAGTGCTGATCTTGAAGCGATCATTTTCAAACCGCTTGAGGAGCAGCTTTTGACCTCCACACTCTTTAATCATCATCATCAGGAACTTGTGGATAACTATGGCAAAAAATCTAGGAGAGGAAGAAAATGCCAGCTTGAGCTTGTCTGTGTGTCACCTGTATGCCTGCACAGGCCAGTGCCACCTTCCATCTACAGTTTTTACAGCTTGCGCTTTGCAATTGACAAAAATTCTAGCACTAGATATGAAAAACCTTCTCCTTTCCATCACCTTGGAGGACTGGAACTGCTCTAACCTCACCAGAAGAGGAATAAACTGAGGCACAGAGCAGCTGTGGAATTTACCAAAGCCACACTGGTGGCAGAGTCAGTACTAAAGAATTGGCTTTTCTGGCCCAAATCGCTACGGCCATATTTTTCCATTGGTTATCTAGTACTGACTGGTCCAAAGTTTTTAGGATAAGTCCTCTTCCTCCTCTTAAAAAAACAAAACAAAGCAAAGCAAAGCAAAGCAAAGCAAAGCAAAGCAAAGCAAAGCAAAGCAAAGCAAAGCAAAGCAAAGCACCAACAAACATGGTTCATGTGTATATATATATATATATATGGCTATGATTGAATGCACTGGGCCAGTCAGGGTGTGGTTCCTCTGCAGCTAAAGCTGATCGAAGCACTGACTGCTGCAACACCACCTCTCTCTCCTTCACCAGCTGCATTCTCAACTCTTCCCAGGAACTACGGATTGTGCAACTGCACTTTCCTCCCTGTCCCAAGTAGATTTAGGGAACCGATTCCCTGAAGTCCAACCTCACCAAATAACAAAGGTCCTCTTCAGCTGCACTGCCTTCTTGAAGGAGCTTGCTGTGCAGCCGGAGACTGAGTAGTAGTGGATTCAAGTGAGTGGATGGGAATGTGCAGCTTGGGCAAGGGTGGAGAGGGAATTCAGGCAGACTTGAATTGCCAGAAGACTGGATCTTGGAAGTTTGTGGAAATCTGCACTACTTGCAGAAATTTCTGCTTGTTAACATTATTTCCCCTCCTTTTTCACTCAATTGTCTTAGTAATGCAGCATGACATGGGGTGATGCTATTCATAAGTCTGTGACACTGTCCTGCAGTGCATTCAAAATCATCACAAAATCAGCTGTGGAGTGCCCAAGACCACAGCATTCCCCCCACCTGCCTCTGCCTACCAGGGCTGCACCACCACCTCCAGAAAGCAAGGACCACATTTCTCCCTTCTCCTCTATACGTGTCAGAGCTGTCAGGCTCATGGAGAAAGTGCTTTTATCGGGACAAGTGTGGAACATTTTTACATTGATATACTCACTGGAGGTTCACTTGCCATCATTAATAATAGATCTCCACGGTTTATCATTAGTAAAAGCGCAAAGGAGTCATCACAGGTCAGAATCTCATTCCACATGACATTCAGGGAGAGGAAAGAAAGAGTCCTGCTTCAAAGCTACTGCCAATCTGAGGATCAATTACATGCGAGTCACAGATCTTTCATACTGAGGTTCCCACACTAGGGGACTGTAGCACTGGAAACTGCTTCGGCATTTTCTACCTCCGAGAAAAGAGCTGCCAAGAGATTTCAACTCAAACCAAAAATTACTAAATTGTTAAATTTACAAAATGACTGTGTTTACCAGGAGCAGCAGATGTTTAAAGGGAAGAAATTCAGGGTTTGGGGCAACACCTAGAAACAAGCAGAATACTCACACTGCCGCTGTGAAATCTGTAAACATTGTTGAGCGAGGAATCCACATGCCAATGCATGAAGTAGTAGCGATCACCTGTGGACAAAGAGAGGAGGGTTGTATGAAGGGCAGAGATAAAGCAGGTTCATGTGGATTTTCAGGGAACTCCCTATTTTCAACATTCGGTTTTATCTCTTTTCCGTGATAACTCACTGGAGCTGTAGCATTAATCCAAATTATGATTGATTTTTTGGAGGAGGGGATTTTCCTGTAGAGGTAGACCGCTTCCTCTAAAAACACCAGATTGGCAATCAGCATCATCAGAGTCAAGATTGCAAAGAGAAATCTCCCTGGTAGGTCAAGGCCTGCAGAGAGAGAAAAGAAAACAGGTCTGATATATTTCATAAGCATTCTAAACATTTCATATAAAGATACCATTTCTGAAGGGCTTCTTAGCCCTATTCTTGCAAACCATTCAAATACTCAAGTTCATGCCTAAATCTTTCCACGATCCAGAGATACAGGAAAAATAGGCCTTCGTGTTCTCAAAGTATTATGCAAAAGTCCCCTTCAGAAAGGTGGAGTTCCAGGACAAATGTACATAGATGAGTGTAAGTACGTAACAGATTATAAGTAAATACGTAATACATAATATAAATATATACAGTAAATACACATTCTGGGAACTTTTCCAGGCAGACTACAAGCAAAACTGTATTTACTCAGTATTAGTTCTTTTCTTCCATTGTACGCTCATAGGCATGTTTGTGCATAACTTCCTTAGGAACACAAACTTTTTAGAGACTCGGTGGAAGTCGGTGGAGCACACGAACAACCTAAGGATAAGCCCCTGATCTATCTAGCCTGAGGCAAAACTTGATTCCTTCACCAAATTATTTCTTACTTCTCCCTTAAAGCCGTATATGGATACCAGCATTTATCCACAGCTGATGGTTTTATGTCTCCAATTACACTGGGTATGGATATCGGCTTTTACCCAGGACTGATGGTCGGGGTCTATTTTCTCCCAAGAAAGGTGCTTCTGGAGACAGAAGCAAGCACTTCAGTGGCGTCATGCTTAATTTAAGAGGTGACTCTCATCCCTGGTGCTTACTCCCACTGTAGCTGTAGCCTGTCTCAAAGCATACCGAGCAGTGCCTGCCAAAGGGAGCCTCTGCCCCAGCCTCTTTAACCTAACCCGCTTCAAAAAACCCCAGCACTTCTAGACTTGGCCGGTGGCAAAGCAGTCCGCAGATCCGCGGACACCTCCGCACCTTAGTTCTCACCACGGTGGAGCCCGAGACCAGGAGCGGGTCTACGGGCTGGTTCAGCGCTCGCTTCGGCTCCCGGCCGACCACCTTGTTCTCTCACACCCTCACCCGCATCCCTGGGCTGGGGGGCCGCGCTGTCCTCTCTCCCTTCCCCGAAGCCTCTTGCCAGGCAGAGGTCCGGCGGCAACAGGACAGCTGCCAGCCTCCGCCCGGGGGATTTCCTCGCCGGGAACGAACGGCGGCGGGGCGGGTAGAGGCAGGAGCAGGGGCAGGGGCAGGGGCAGGGGCAGACACCGCCATCCGGCGCCGGTGGGTGCTGCGGGAGGCACGCGGCCGGGCCGGGGCCGTTACTGGGCGGGCGGCAGGCGGA
>WTSP01004581.1:0-16276 GCA_025331215.1 Actenoides lindsayi | reverse complement strand
GGGCCGATGGCGACCTGGCACAAGACCTGCAAGGTCAGCCAGCATGGCTGGGGGCTGCCTCACTCTCAAGATATTTAACCTCACCCTGGACAACACAAAATGTCAGGGCAGAGGAAAATCCCTCTTCATGCAGCTGGGGCAGTGCCTTATCCGAGGTCACCTGTATTTTTTTCTCTCTTTCTGGCAGGGGTGTGTCCAGCGCTGCAGCCTCTGTTTGCAGGGCCGTGGCTGGGTGAAGGCTGAGCCACATCCAGGCAGACCCCACCACTGCATCCCGGGGGCTGGAAGCAGCTGGCATCCACTGGGCATCTCCTCCAACCCCTCCTGTTCTTCACTGCAGGGCTTGATGCCAGGCACGGTGCCAGCTGGGGAGAGCCTGGATCCTCCGCCGTGTCCCGGTGCACCCATGCCATGCTCGCAGTGAGCGAGCGGGTCCCGTGCGCGCCCGGTGCCGTGGTGCCAGGGTCAGGGTGTGAGGCGGGCGGCGGGGGTCAGACCGCAGCGGTCAGTGCTGCCTCTGCCCAGGGAGATCTCACTCAGAACCTCTGAGTCTCGGTCACGGCTACAGGTGCTCTCCATGTCCTCAGGGTCTTTCTTCCCACTGTTCCTCACAGCTGCCTCCAGCGCCTTCTGCTTGCGGTAGAAGTGGGAGAACTTGTTGAAGATGATGGTGATGGGCAGCGCCACAACCAGGATGCCCCCCAAGATGCAGCCTGAGGCAGCCAGCTTGCCAGCCACGGTGACGGGCACCACATCGCCATAGCCCACGGTGGTCATACTGACTGTGCCCCACCACCAGCACGCCGGGATGGTGTCGAAGCCAACGTCTTCCTCCTTCTCGGCAGTGTAGGCCACGCCAGAGAAGACAGAGACGCCCACAGCCAGGTAGAGCAACAGGATCCCCACCTCCCGGTAGCTGTGCTGGAAGACAAAGCAGAGCAGTGGTCAGCAGGGCCACCGTGCCTGGCATGGCCAGGACACTGGGATCCCACAGCGCAAGCGCAGCCCTGCACACCTCGATGGGGATCTCGGTGCCTCTCTCCACCTCTGCCATGGGATGTCCCGCTGCGGGGATGGGCTGAGACGGACTGGGGGGTGCGTGGGTGACCCACACCTGGAACTCAGCCCTGGCACCCACAGCCTCCCCTCTGCCCTCCGTCAGCCTGCGAGGAGGCAGTGTGGGGAGAAGGGGGACCTGTGCTTCCAGTTGGGGTTCCTGGGCAGAGGTTCCTCACCCGCCTCCAGCGCTCGCTCTGACCTGATCTCGGCTAACAACATGTAGACACGTTTTCCTCTTATCTTGGCAGGTCCCCATAAACCACCTAATAGGCAGCCTCTAAGCAAAGGGATTTGTATCTTTCCCTGAGGCCGGTGCTGTGCTCGCAGGGGTGACATGTGCCTCTGCTGCAGGCTCAGCTCTCGGCCCCGGGCTCCCCAGCTGCCAGGGACCCCACAACCAGAGCCCCAGGGAACCGATCCCTCCTAGACCACAACACCATCTACGTCTCAGTATATGTTTAACCCTTTATTACACATACAGGGGGGGACTTTTCTTGCAGAAACCACAGTTTATGAGATAATTTTCCCTTCAGGTTTTGCTGCCTCTCCATGGGAGGACTTGAAGTGAACCTCAGAGCTGACATAAACCCAAGCAACGCTGGTCATTAGGTCAGTCCAGAGATCCATCCAATGTCAGCATGTGCTGGTCTTAGCACCCATTCCCACAGGGTGCTGCAACCCCTGGCTCAATGAGCCCCAGCCCATAGGGTCTGGAAGCCCTGACAGGAATGGTGCTGTGAGACACCCAACCTCCCAAGTGGGCATGCAGAACATGGGGGGACAGACTGATGGCAGAGGTGTGCAAAGCTCCTTGAAGAAGCCATTGTTTCTCTGGTTTGAAACTAAAACATTGCAGGTTCCCCAGAGAGGTTGTGGATGATGCCCCATCCCTGGAAGTGTTCAGAGCTGTGTTGTACAGGGCTTTGAGCAGCCTGGTCTAGTTGGAGCTGTCCCTGCCCATGGCAGGGGACTTGGAATGAGATGATCTTTTAAGTCTCTTCCAACCAAAACCATTCTGTGATTCTCACGTTGCAATCTTCTGTTGGATATTCTTAATTTTTGAGCAAAGTATTAATCTATGCCAAAAGTGCAGGGGGGCAAAAGGCATTGGGCAGCTGGGGGACAAGGCAGCAGGTGGCACTGGGAAGAGGACTGCCAGAGGACAAGCTGGAACCAGGCAAACAGCTGTGGGCCAGCACTGGGCCCAGGCCAGCACCCCGCTCCCACCCCTGCCCTCTGGCTGTGAGGTGTGAGTCAAGAGCCCGTCAGGCAGCAGGGATGGGGACCCCTGGCACAGCCTGCTCCTAAAGCCTGGCAGAGCAGGAGGGCACCGCAGAGCGCCCAGGTTCTGGCCGGGCCAGGATAACCACCCACCAGTGCCAAAGCCACCGCCACCCTCCCAGCACGGCTGCCCCACTCCCTTTTTTATTATCACAAGCAAATTTCTTGGATGTTTCTGCCCACTGATCTGCCAGCTTGCTCTTCATCTTCTGGGGAAAGGAAAGCAGAGCTCCGATTGTGGGGTTTTTTCCCCTCAGTCCCCTAACAGGCAGAGAATGCTTTACTGGAGACCACATAATGATTAAACAAAACAACAATTGAGCAAAGAAAACCAGCAGAAGACGGGGGATAAGAGCTTCCATGGTCAACATGAGACATAAAGGAGGTGGATTTGTGGCAGGGAGCAAGAACATTTTGCTTAGGCTGCTGGCAAAGGCTGCTCAGCTAATGCCAGCAATACCAAGGGGAAATAATCTCCTCCTCCGCTGCCACCATCGCCGGTGGCTACAAATGCCCTATGGCAGCTCCGAGGGAGCTCCTTGAGAAGGACAAACAGCTCAGAGCCACTGAGTTTCAAGGATGTATCGCTTTGCCACGAAAGACTTGCTCCTGGCTGGAGCTTAACGGCACGTCTGTGCATCCCAGCTGGGGAGCAGCAGAGAAGAATAACCTTACACATTTTTTAAACAGTATCAGTTATGGCCCTGGAACATGTTGGATGGGGAAGTCAGGCAGCTCAATAGCTCCCACTGCTTCAATCTCGGAGCAGGGTCAGGGCTTGCGGCACAGGAGATGCTCCAGGAACCTCCCAGCTGATCCTCAGGCACCCGCTGTTACTTGTTTGCAGCCTCAAATGTGTGGTTTGCTCATTGATCCAGGGGCAGGCAGCTGCAGCTGGGGCTTGGGTGGGATGCAGCTCTAGCCATGGTTTGGGTGGGATGCAGCTGCAGCTGGGGCTTGGGTGGGATGCAGGCATAGCAAGCAGCCAGCCTTGGGGCAGATGATGCTCAGTAATCAAAGGCTCTGGGGAACCAGACACCCCAGTAGCTGTCTCTTTGAGCTCCTGTCCTGCAAGGAGGTTTGCCTGTCCTGGCAGGAGATTTGCCTGCCCTTGGGACAGCCCTGTCCCACGCATGGCTCCTTCCCTTGCCAAATGCACATCTTTCCTCCAGTACAGCAGCAGACAACTGAAAGGGAAGGCGCTGGTTGGAGATGGGGGCGTGGGGACTGAGCGCAGAGATGACCCGTGGTAGCAACAGGGTGATGCATCTGCTGTCTGGGGAGGTGCAGCTCCATCTCTTCCATCTTATTTGTGTATTTAGACCCCTCAGGGGACAAACAGCAGCTCCTGTAGATCCCTGCTGATGCCCGAGTTACTCAGCGTCCAACACCTCGAGACAGCCCGCAGGAGCCAGGACCTGAACCCGCAGCCCGGCAGCTGCGGAGCCGGTGAGGGACGTGCACAGCAGGGGGAAGAGCAGAGACGTACGGGAAGCCTCTCCTCGAATTAAATAGACCCCGGATCAGGCCCCAAGCAATCTGAAGACCGCTCAAGGTTTGTGATGCACAAATGGCAGAAATCCCTCTGCGAGCACTTTCGTGGCAGGGGAACAATCACTCGGCTTGCCAGAGCCGTGGCTCCCGCTTCCTGGCTGTAACAGCCTTCGCTCCTCTGCTGCCGCTTTATGCTCTTGCAATAGGAAGTAAATTGTGATTAACAAGACGTTGTAATTTATGTGCCCAGTAAATCACAACGCCAAGGCGCTGCGTCAGATTGGTGTCTTCGCTCATCCCCGTTTGCAGCTGGCTCCGGAGTCCCCGGGCAGCGGCACCTTCCAGCACGTCACTCGGTGAATCAGCAGCTCAGCAGAGGCTGGAGCCGGGACGCTGCCGGCTGCCCGGGTCTCCTCTGCTGCTTCGTAACGTGCACATGCCCTCGGCACTCCCTGCTCTGCTGCCACGTGTCGGTCACACTCGGCTGGAGCCCAGAAGGCTTCAGGGAGCCCTTCTCACGGTTTCATTTGCGTTCCGCAAGCAGCGTCACGCCGGTCTGCCGCTTGCTAGTTGTTCTCTCAAGGTCAGCGTTCAGAAGTATGGTGCAGGTAGGACTTTAGGTATCTTCACTGCAAACATTTGGACCCTGGGCCCTGTTTTCAGCAGGCTTTGAGGACGCCAGGAATTTTCCCCACACCCACTTATTCTGATGCTCTGTGGCCTTTGCAGGAATAGTGCTGGGCTGGGCAGGTCCTGCTTCACAGCGTAAGGTGGCAAAAGACCTTTTCTGCTGCCCATCCTCACTCCTGGCCACGCTCAAGGGGTGCTTTTCTCCGCGGCTCACCCACGGGAAGGGGTCCAACCCCAGAAGCCGAGTCCTGTCGATGCCCTGCCACCAGAAATGGGGCGTCCCCAGCCACAGCTTGCCCGCTTCCTCCCTGCTATGGCCCTGCAGTGGGACCAGCACCAGGAGCTGCAGCTCTGGCCCCTGCCTGGCACTGAGTGTAAGGAAAGCATCCCTTGGGTTGGTTCCAAGCTCAGTCATGAAGACCGCTTTCCTTGGCCGCTTGTTTGGCACACCCTTTGTTCGAAGGGTGGAGAGAAACAGGGATATTTGCATGAGCAGTGCCTGGAAAAAACCAGCCCTCTGGTTTGAAGGTGGGGAGCAGAGGCAGTGCCACGAGGAGAGGCTTGCCCAGCAGGAGCCCCCCCTGTGCTGGGGCAGCGGGAGCGTGTGTCACTCTGCGCCTTGGCAGGCTCGGGGCTCGGCTTTGGGGTTCCTCTTGGTGCGGTCACCAGGAATCAGAGGCAATTAAAGGCTGAGTTCAGCTGATCTCTGCGTCAGGCTGGATTTTCTGTGGAAGTGCAGGAGATGAGGGGGCAGTTTCAGCTTCCCCAGATTTGGGCATGCGGCGCTCAGCCGTCAGTGGAGGAGGAGGGACAGTGGGGAGAGCAGAGCCACACAGGGCACGGTGCCTGGTCCGTGCCGCACAGCCGAGCTGCAGTGGTGTAGGCTGGGCTGCGGTACCCCGCCGGTGAGGATTTATTGGTAGCTTCGTGCTTTGAGTCTTGTCTCAGCTGCTCTTGGACTGTCCATGGAGGCTGGGGGTGCTGCGGAGGTGGGTCTGGAGAAACACAGCCTTAGAGCATGCCATGGAGGATGAAGACCTCCTCCACCAAAGCCGCGTGCTTGGACCCTGCTCCTTCACTGCCTCAGCAGCTCCTCACCCAGCTCTTCCTTCTGAGGACCATGTGGTCCTGGGGCCAGCCCTCCCCAGGCCTGCACACCATGCTTTCCCTGAGCTTTTCCAGCCATGCTGAGAGGCAGCTGCCGGTAGCCCAGGCTCTGCTGGGGGCACAGCCCCTGCCTTGGGCTGGCTGTCCCAGGCCCTGCAGCTAACCGTGTGCTGCCCTGCACCACCCATGGCCAACCATGTGCCAGTCCCAACCTCATCATACCCTGGAGTACCCAAGGCTCAGCTCAGCCTGACTGGGATCTCTCTGTCTCCCTAGATGGGCAGACATGAAGGGTTGGATGCCGGCCTCCAGCCAGCTGGCAGCATGCCCTGAGGAGGCTCCTTCTTCTCCCAGCCTGGGGACAGCTCGGAGCCACACACCCAGCTGCTGGCTGGCCTGGTCCCTGCTCAGCAGGGCGCTGACACTGCTCAGCAGCGTCCCGCTTCCGGTGGGACATCACCATATCGCCATCCACCCATGCATGGCTGAGTCCATTGCAACAGCACGCAACAAGACTTGCACATCACGGTGGGGAAGGGGTGGCTGAGTCCCTGGAAGCACCAGTTCTGCACGAAGCCAAGTCTACAAGCAACAGGGTGGGGTACTGTTTGCTCCGAGCGTGTGCACAAAGAGGACTCGTGCAGTGCTCCTCCCACTTGGCTGCTTTAGCAGACACAGGAACCAACAGCCCAGCCCACCACCCCAAGCAAGCCTGCCAGACACCATCCAGAGCTGTTCGCTCACTGGGAATGGGAATGTCCCCGTTCCCCAGCCGTACCAGAGGTCTCCTTCTTACCCAGAGACTACGAGTAGGTAGGGACAGAGAGAGCCAGTTTACCTTCAGGGTGGCCCCCAGCGACCTCAGTCCAGTGGAGTGCCGAGCCAGCTTCAGCACCCGGAATATCCTCATGAGCCGAAACACCTGCACGACCTTGCCCAGGTTGCCCAGCTCTGAGTCGCTGCCCATGGTCAAGTCCACCAAGAGGGTGAAGTAGAAGGGCAGCACCGAGACAATGTCAATCAGGTTCAGCGGGTGCTTGAAGAACTTCCTGGGGTTGGGGGAGAGTAGGAGGCGGGAAGACACTTCAAAGGTGAACCAGGAGATGCAGAAATACTCCAGCTTGTGCAGGATGGGTTCATCGAGCACGGTGCCGCTCTCGTCCACCTCCTGGTACTCGGGCATGCTGTGGATGCACATGGTGGCTATGGAAACCAGCACCACGCTGATGGACACGAAGCTGAAGAGTTTGCTGGGGATGGAGTAGCCGGGGTTCTCCATGGTGAGCCAGAGGCGTTTGCGCACGTTGCCGCAGCGCAGCGTGCTGTAGCGCAGCAGGTCGTGGTTGATGTCGGAAATCTCATCGGGGGACGTGTCCACGCTGCTGACCTCGCTCTCCTCGTCCCAGGTGTGGTGCCGGCTCTCCAGCTTGCGCTCGTGGTAGCGGTAGCTGCAGCAGGAGTCCAGGAAGAACTCGTTGATGCCCCAGTACTCGATCTCCTGGCAGAAGGAGAAGACACACAGTTCCTCCATGACGTGCAGCTTCCCCGTCTGGTAGAAGTGGAGCACGTAGAGGAAGAAGCCGGGGTTTCGGTCAAAGTAGAACTCCCTGGCGCTCACGTCGTAGTCATCGCAGAGCTGCAGGATGGACTCCTCCGAGTCGCAGGAGAGCAGGCGGCCCAGGCGGGTGTCGGGGAACTTGGAGAGGGCGCTGGAGCTGAGCCGCCTTCTCAGCCCCCCCACGTTGATGTTGATAACGTCCTCCTCAAAGCTGGGACCCCAGTAATTTAAGGTCTTGTTGACCATGATCAGCAGAGAGGGGGCTGGTTCCACCTGTGGGCGAGACACAGCCGGGCTGGAGGGGACACAGGGGTGCCTTGGATTCAGGTGCTCCTGGGTCAGGGGGGCCTGAAGCACCCTGAGGAGTGAAGAGGGATGTCTGCATTTTGAAAAGTGAGGCCAGGGAAAGGGGAGGGGAGAGAAACACCTTTGGGCAGTTGTTCTTTGGTGGTGGAATGACAAAAGAAAAAAAAAAGCCAATGATTTTTCCAGATGAAACTTTTCCTTGCTTTTTTTTTAAACCTCTTAAATTTTCTCCCTTTGCAGGTCACTAACAACCTAAGGAAAGCAGTGTACTGCACCTCCAGCACCTCATCTGTGGGGCTTTCCTAGTTCTAACAGGTAATTAGTCCCTGAAGAAAGGATTTATCCCCCAAAGAACCTCCCCTGGGGCAAAAATAGGTCTCGTCAAATCATGCTGCAGCAATTCTGCCGAAGAGCTTTGTAGCCCCACTTATCTACGTTGCTAATTAAACCCGGTCAAAAAGTCCTTAGATGGTGCAATCTTCCCAGCAGCAAAGGCAGTTTTGTGAAAAACAAAGTGTTTTCACAGAAGGTGTCAGGTTTACAGAGAATTTCAGTGGAGGAAGTGTCAAAACAATACATCTGCCTGCTTTGTTTCCCCCTGTGTGTTCTGTCATGTAAGATATTAACATTATTTTAAAATGTTGAAACATAACAAAACCATGGTTCAGAATCATTGATGACTCTGAATTAAAAATTTGTATGTTGGTAAGGAAATAGCACCAAAGTTGTGATTTCTGTAGTGTTTCAGGATTTTAAAAGTTTGAGGGAGCTGGGCTTTTCCACCCAGCAGAAATCCCCTTTTCTAATGAGCAGCAGCCGAAGCAGCTAACAAAGAGAAGCATTCCCACACCTTCAAGTGCATTTATCCGTCTTGACCAGAAGCTCAGAATCAAAAAAGGCAAATAAAAAGGTTTGTGATCTTCCTGCATCACCTTGGAATCAGACTTCTCCACCTACCTTGTTCATCACACTGCCTGGGGACGTGGTGCCCCCACTCCTGGCGCAGCGTTGTTGGGTGTCTTCAGGAGGGACCCTGCATTTGCCCTCCTGGTTGAGGAATTGCATTTTTTCCACACTTCAGCTACTTTGGGAAAAAAGCACTATTAGGTGTGACTTGTTCCTGAGCTCCACTCGCACTTCTGGGGTACCCACACAACTTCTGCAGCCACTGATGCTCCTGCTGCAGCAGTTGCTGAGGCATTTGTGACCTCCAGACTGGCCTGTCTCCCATCCCAAAGGCTTCCCTTCCTGGTTTTCATCAGCCAGCGGCTTATTAGAAAAAAACCCTCATTTTGTCTGTCTTGGGTCGCCCACTGAAGTTTTCAGACTTTTGGGTGACGCAGGGACAGAGGCCACAGCCAGGCAGCAGGAGCCAGGGAAAAGGATGCAGCAGCCCCAGCGGTGATGCTGAGGTGCCACCAGACCCCGCACAGGACAGTCTGGTCTGACAGCAGCCACCTAGGGCTAAGGCCAGGTTGGTGACATGAGGTGAGTCCCCTCCTGCCCAGAAAAATCCCAGTTCCCCAGTGAACCCCACTACACACCAGCCCTGCTCATCTCATGGGGTTTATGGGGCAAACACTGAAGCTATGGGAAGGGCTCTGCTTGTTTTCCAGTGCCTGCAAAACATGGCATAAAGGGTTTGTCAGACCAGGAGGCACCTGGGGAACATTTTCACATCTTAATGTGGAGGTCAGAGCAGTGCTGGAGAGGCACAGGTACAGGAGGAATGGTTAGAAATAAACCCCAGAGGTATGTTTCTAAGCTGAGCAGGGCTGTGGGTGCAGCAAATGCCAGATTTGTGTGAAATAGCCTGGCAAAAGCATCTGCTAACTCCACTGCTCCTCTGAGCCAGGGCTCCTCAAACACACAGGCTTTGCACCACAGAGACAGCGCTTCCCATTACACCGCGTCTGGAGGAGGAGACCGGCTTGTGATAAACCTCAGAGCTCGATGGACTCATTGTCTTGCCTTTCAAAGGCAGGGGGAAAAAAGAGAAGGAGCAACTTTTTCAATGTTTAAGACAAAAGCAAAGGAGAAAAAGGGTGTACACACTCCTTTTCAGGGACAAATCAGAATTTCTGTGACAGATTAGCTTTCCCCGGGAAGACATCACACAGCCCATCTGTGGGGTGGGGATGACTAATCCAGGTTCCTTCCAGAAGGATGCTCATGCATTCAGGCTATGAACACACACTCAGGGGCCGTAGGGGTGGGTCTGTTGCATCCAGCTTACCCCACACCCGTCCTCAGCCTCTCTCCTCTCCGGATGACCAGGCCAAATGTCATTGGAATCAAAAGCAAGGTGGTTTGGGGGCTGGGCTGGGGCATGGGGCTGAGAAGGAGCCAGCTCCCACCTCTCTCACAGCTCAAAACCCCCCCACGGGATTTCTGGACCCTGCAAGCCTTTGTACCCCAGGGAAATCCCAAGCAGAGTGAGAAGAAGGGTCACAACCTGTCTGAGGTGCTCTGTTCGCTTCTGAATAGAGCAAATCATTTCTGCCCACATTACAGCTTTCATCTAGGAATCTAAAGCAGCAATTAATAGTTTTGTAATTCTTTTGCCTACTCATTTCAGACCTAGCTAAGCTCAGCTTTAGAACCTGGCGCAGTCTCCCTGTTGGATCCTCAAAACGTGCACCTGTCTCCCATTTGCAGGGGGATGTGCTGGGAAACAGAAGCTCACTTTAGGGACATGGAGTGTTTGGCTGGTTTTTTTTAATTTTAAAGCACAATAGACAAACATATCTGTCTGGAATAATGTGAATTTGCAAAATTTTCCTTTAGTTAACCCAAAATTTCCATGAATGACTGGAAACCTAGAACAGATAAAGCTGGTGTCTTTCTGATAAATTTTGAAATAGATTGTAAGCTATTTTAAGGAGCCAACCATCAGAATTACACAAGGCCAGTGTGAGCTGGGTGTTGGGCATTCAAATGAATATGTATCTAGTGGAGAAAAAAAGGATCTCTGATATATTCATTTATGACAGTGAAAAAATATAAAAACAGATCAAGCATATCCATAAGAAATGCTGGAAGAGTTTCCCTTGACAACGTATCTTTTCTTAAAGGCTTTCAAATGGAAGTTATGTATATTTATTCTAACAGGCAGAGGGGACCCGAGGGAGTGGGAAGGAAGATGCTAATAGACATTCAAGTGAGGATGCAGCAAGTGCAGGGAGTATTGCACATGGGGGCTTTTCCACCCAGGTACAATGGATTTAGATTAACAGTCTAAATAAAACGCCCTGTACTTACAGCTCAGCAAGGCTTCCCAGCAGGGAGTCGTGTGGCTTGTCTCAAAGGAGCCATTAGAAACACCTTACAGAAGGAGGAAACGCTTATCCTTTGCCTGTAGCCCAGTCCTGAATGCCCTGTCACCCCGGGCTTGCGACCCTGCACATCCGAGGGGTGCAGGGCTGGTGGCTGCAGACCGCTTGAGAAGTCCTGTGTGGGATTCCCATGGGGCTGGGGTAGAGCTGGGGGTCCCTCACTGAGTACCTGGAGAGGGCAGTGGGGCTGACTGACCTCCCAGCTCCTGCAGGATGGTGTCCTGGGGCAGGACTGGGGAGATGTCTGCTTTCTAGTCATCCAAAAGTGCCCCTGCAGAGCCCCGTCCTCATTGCTGAGCGTTCTTGTCCCCATCTGCCTGAAGATGCTCAGGACAGAGCTCTTCCTTTGGCGCGGGGGGGTTTGCCAGGCGGGCCGGGGGGACCATGGACGGGAGATTCCCGCTGCTAGGTTCTCCCTTCAGGCAGAGCATGAGCTGCTGCTGCACGCGGGCAGGCCACCTAAATGTTCAGGGCTGGGGATGCAGATGACGGGGGGAACTCCCTGCTCGCTTCGGGATGCAGGAGCGGTGGGGATTACCAATAGCTCGGCTTTCTACTGCCAGTGGGCAGCTCAGCGCCTGCTGCAGACCGATGCCCTGCCCTGTGCCAGCCTCTGCTTCCAGGTCCCACGCAGTGGGTGCACAGCTCTTGGAGGGGACCCCCGCGTCCCGCCCTGCTCCCTGGGGAGGAGGAGATGCAGCCGCCGGCGGGGGGAAGGATTCGGGGAGAGGGGCTCTCCTACACCTGCCAGTGGAGGAACAGGGAGGGTTATCCCTGCGCCCAGGTCCCAGCAGCATCCCGGGAGGTGGGTGCTAGCACGGCGGCTCCCTGCTCATCCCGGGATGTCGGTGCCTCGCTTCCCCACTCATCCCGGTGTGCCGCTGCCTTAAGGTGGGCTGGGGGGCACCCCCCCCCGGGACCCCCCCGGCCGTGCCCGGCTCCTGCCCGGGGCGAGGAGGAAGCAGCCCCGGGCGGGCAGGACGAGGGGCCGGGGGTGGAGGAAGCAGCTGGGGCAGAGGAAGGATGGTTCGGTGGCCTCCGTGCTCACCCAGGGCTGCGAGGAGGGTGTCGTGCCCACCCCTGCTTGCCACGGGCTTCCTGCAGCAGGGCCGGCACGGCTGCTGCTTTGGCACGGCCGTGGCACGCAGCACAGCACCCCTGCACGGGGAGGGGGGTGCTGGCAGGAGCTGCGGCACGCAGCCTTGGGGCTCCTCAACGTGCAGGGCCACAAGCAGGACTTTAGGGGTGTCACACGGACAGCTCAGCTCATGAGGGTCCAGAGCAAGAAGGGGCCTCTGGGGCAGCACAAAGAGCTGGAAGGTGGATGGGGAGGAAGAGGAGAGACCTGCACCCCTCTCAGCCAAGGGGTGCCGAGGCACACCCTGGGGCACGGATACAGCACCGTGGGACAAGACCGCTGCAATGGGAGACAGGGCTGAGGGAGGGTGTCTGGACAGGAGCATCCATAGGATGCGTGTCCCTGCACCACCCTGGCAGAAAGTCCTTCCCAGGGGAGGCACAAGGACACGTCCTCCACAGTCTGCACCTGCTGCAGCTTCTCCCACCACCCACGGACAGGTCAGCAAAGCCAGGACAGGGACCAGTTTGTTCCCCCTGCATGAGCACAGTCACCTGCAGCCAGGGACAATGCTGGCAGCTCCAAGGAGGTCCCAGACACAGCCCCGATCCCCAGTGCCACCCGGGGTAGACGCTCTGCAGCCCAAGGGCTCCCAGCACGCCCAGGTAGCACCCAGCAGCATCCTCCCACACCGCAGCATCCCCAGCAGCACCGATCGCACCCAATTGCTCTCCCACACCAGGCTGGGCCCTGCGGGGAGCAGTGGGTGCCATGCTGCGCTGGGACACCGGCTGCCAGCTCCCCCCATCTCTCCTTCCCTCCCCAGGCAGCCGCTGGGGCTGTCGGCTTTATTTAGAGCTTCGCCCAAACAAACAGCAAAGCTATCTGAAGTGACTTGGCACCGTCGCTCCGCACACGGCGTCAGCCCGCGCGCGTTCCCATCCCCGACAGCCTCCCCCTCGGCCCCGGCTACGCCCATCGCTCCCATCCAGCCTTAATTTAGCTCATTTCGCTGCTGGGAGCCAGGACCGACCTCCCCCAGCCTCTGCTCCGCGCCTCCCTCGGGGACCCCCACCCCAGGGAGCTGGAGGCTGCACCCGAGTCCTGCAGCCAGCGCTACTCCTACCGTAAAACAATTTGTGGCCAAGCACTGCTCCCAGGGAGCCCGGTTGTTTTTTATTTTCCCTTCACACAGCTGGCGAGGGCGTGAGCAAGCAACAGGGACCCAGAGCAGCCATGGGGCTTGGCCTTTGGCCTTTTGCACATGCAGGGTGGAAATAAATAATCTCTCGGCGCAGGGAGGGGAGGTGGGATTAGCAGCGGTTCGGGCCCCAGCTGCACTGCCCCGGGCAGCGCATCCAGGGCAGCGCGGCTGCGGGAGCAGGCAGGCTGCGGGGCAAGCGGGTGCCCAGCAGGAGGGTTGGTGCCCGGGCCGGGCTGCAGCCCTTCGCAGCCGCTCCGCCAGGTTATTTTTAAAATGGAAGCGCAGTTGCTGGAGGCCTGGCTGGCTTCAGCCTGTCTGGGCTGTTCTCCTGCTCGGCGTCGAAGGTTCAGACAACCTGTTCCGAGGCGATTACCGAGCGCAGACAGCCCCTACACGAGCAGCCGCCGCAGAGCGCTTGGGAAGGAAAGTAAGAGCTTAAAAAAGCTCTGCGAGAGAAGGTACCGCGGCAGAGCAGATGGTGCAGCGTGAGCTTCCCGGGAAGAGCTGCTATTGCTCCCCATTAGGAAGCATATGGGCAGGCTCAGCTGCCTCCCCTCCTGCCCACGGCCCTTCCACTCGGCATCGCAGGGGCCCCAACGCAAACACGGGGGGGGGGGGGTTTGGAGGATGCCCCTCAGGGAGGGCAGCCCCTGCCCCGGGGGTGAGAGGAGCGCTCGGCTCCTCCGCGTGCCCGAGACGGAGCGAGAGCGCGGCGTTTTGGGAGGCACGACACCACCATTAGTAGGTTCCTTCTGCACAGAACACCCACGGCGAGCAGGAGGCTGCCGCGCCGGTTGGCAGGGCGGGCATCGCTGCCAGGATCCCTGCTCTGCCAGCAGGCAGCACTCACTTCTGCAGCGGCTTCGTGCCTCAGCTCAAAACCACGGCTCCTGCAGGGAGGATTTTGGAGCTCAGGTGTCCTCAGGCCTGGGCAGCAGTTGATTGGGGGGGGACCGGGGTGATGTTTTGGGAGAGCTGTTCAAGAATAGGTTGTTTTTCCACAGTTTCAAGGCCCAGCGAGGAGCTTGCATCATGCTGCCGGCAGCCTTTTGGTGAAGGCACGTGCTCCATGGGTTCGGGTGCTGGAGGGAGACTGAGCCAGTCAGGGCTCTGGTCCCCTTCTTGGAGCAACCGCTCCAGCCAGAGCCATCCTCGCTCCCAGCAGGGACCAGGAGCCCAAAGTGCTTTTGCATTTCCCCACTTTCAGCCGGGTAGCTGGGCCAGGTACACAAATAGCTTCCTCCCCAGGAGAAAGAGAGGATCCTTCCCCACACAGGGACCCCTGGCCTGGGAAGCAGCACCCCCATATCTGGGAGGAGCCCAAAAACCCCTCTTGTCTGAGCCCAGCCGCATCCAACAGGTGCTATTACAGCCTCAGCAAGGCAATCCCAGCTGAAAGTCTTGCAGCACTGGTTTTGCCCAGACTGCTCTTTCACTCCGTAATTAGCAGCCTGTCTGATCCCCCTCCCAGCACTGAGAGCCCACAAGGACTCGTTCTGCTGAAGGGGGAGTCACAGGGGATGAAGACAGGAGAGGTTTCAGCTCCTGCCCTGCAGTGCCTGTTAATGAGCCACATTTCACTAATGATGGAGGTGATGGTGGTTCTCTCCTTGCCCAGGACTTGCCCCCTCAGAATCCCCAGCCCCTAGTCCTGGGCCAGCATGGTACAGCACAGGGGGAAGGTTACCCACATCCTGACCGACCAGCCACATCACCCCCGGCTGCAGTGGCTGGCCCACGGGGCTTGTGGGCTCAGCTCAGCCTCAAAACCCAAACCAATAGGGAAAGCTTAGAGATAAACACGGGAGAAACACCAATACTTTGGACACCAGCCTAGAAAGCACCCCAGAAGCCAGCCCTCAGCAGTGCCGGTTTGGGGCCGCAGGTGCAGAACCATGCCCAGGCACCAGCACCCATCGGACCCCTCCGTTATAAACCCAAGCCGCACATCGCACAGCCCCGCCGAGGCACCGGGGGTTGCAGGGACTCACTTCCCCAGGGAAGCTCAGAGCCACACAGTCATATCCTGGCCCAGGCCCAGCCCCAAACACAACACAACCCAGCACCTCACGAGATGCTGCTTTCATCGCTCACCACAACAAAACGAGGTGCGCGACCACATCAGAGCACCGAGCCCAGCCCCAGCACCCAGACAAGGCCTGCTCTGGGACACAGGAGCCAGAGCAACACGTGCACAGGGCCCGGCACGCTCAGCCCATCTGTCCTCTAGCTCCCCAAAGCCAAATTTGAAGAGCCCTCCAGCCTACGTTCCAGGTGGACACATCCTACAGCCCTCCTGCCCTTGTGCCACCACCCCTCAGGGTTCTCCCCCTCCCAGGGTGGAACCTTAAAAAGCTGAGAGAAAAACACACCCAAATGTCTCCTAAAGCAGGCAGCACCAATTACACTGCTGATATTTAGGGCTTCCAGCACAACAAATGGAGCTTCAGCTTCATTAGGTACGATGCCAATTGAATCCAAGACATCCAGTACAGAAAGAGCCTAAATTAGTTTATCTGATGTGAACTTATAACAAGCAATATGTTACCAGGAGGCTGGAAAGAAGTGACCCACAGCCTGCTGGCAGCACACTGGCATGGCCATGCTGTGACCCGGGGAAGGGGCAAAAGGCAGCAGGGGCACCCACGGCAGCAGCACCCCACGACCAGCAAGCACCCTGGGGTACAGCATCATACCTGCATGCTCAGCACATGCTCCCACTGCAGCAAGCAGCTCACAGCTGGAGCTGGGGGGTGTCCGGCCACCCCCTTATGTGGGAGAGGCCCTGGGTGGGGGTGAGGAGCTGAATGAGCTGCAGGTGCTTTGTGAAGGCTGCGATTGCCAGAAGAAAGGTGGGGTGGGCTGCGAGCTGCTGTGTGAGCAGCCTCTGCAATGGCTTTGCCTCTTGTATTTTTGAGGGGGAACCTCATATGAAGTGTCTGTAATTGTTTTGGTCAAGCTTTGATCAAGTGCCCTCGTGGTGTTCTCCCACCATGGCCCTGGGCTTCGGCACTGGGGGCAAAGCCCAGCCAGTGTCAGACCATCCACTGCCATCCACTGAGCAAAAATAGGAGCATGTGGGTGCAGTGGGGACTGCACCCACACCATGGTTCACCTGTCCTAGGGCCACAGAATCAGAATCACCTGGGTTGGCAGAGCCCTTTCAGCTCATGGAGTCCAACCATTCCCCCAGCACTGCCAGGGCACCACTGACCCATGGCCCT
>WTSP01004580.1:7413-23588 GCA_025331215.1 Actenoides lindsayi | reverse complement strand
GCGCTCCGGGGGACAGCCGCGCGGGGCCGTTTCCACGGCAGACCCGGCCCGGCCCCCGCCGCCGAAACGGGGCAGGGAGGGGCGGCGGGGTCGGGGCCGCGGTACCGGCGGTTCGCTCCCAGCTCCCTCCGTCCGAGCGGTGCCGTCTCTGCCGCTCCCCCAGCAGCGGCCGAAGGGAGCAGAGCAGCCGGGCGCTGCCTCTTCCCACCCCTGTCTCAGAGGCGGGAGGGCACCGCAGCTCCTCCCGGACCCCGCTGACCTCCCCCCCTTCCCCCCAGCCCTCGAGGGTCCGGAGCTTGAGCACCGAAGGGGATTTTCCTTCTCCCCGAGTTACAGAAGTTAAGACGACATCAAAACCTTGTCCTTTCTCCCACCCTTTCCCCCTTGGTTCTTCAGTCCCCGCTCTGCTGCTCCTCCCGCTCAGCAGCGAAGCCCTGACCTGGTTCGGGCAGAGCCCCGGCAGCTCCTGCAACGTCGATGCCCCGAGCCCTGGGGGCCCGCGGGGACATCAGCCCCCTTCCCAGCCTCCCCCCGCCCAGCGCAGATCACTGCTGGGAGGGTTTCTTCCCCCCAAAAGCAGCCGGCTCCTTGCAAAACCATCGCCCCCCCAAGCGCTTGTTCCCCCAGAGCCGTTGCTTTACGGGGACCTTCCAGAGAGAGCAGCCTCCCTGGCAGAGGGCGCAGCACAGGAACTCACTGGAACAGCATGAGAGGCTAATTAGCAGCTCGCCCACCAATTAGCAGTTCACCCAACTGCCTCAAACGCCCTCAAACTCCACCGGTCCTATTCTCCAGATTAATCCTCTCCATTTCCCCCGTCATTATTTTTCCCAGTCGCTGTCTTTGGGGCCGATTCGACCGTTGGGCTGGGGCTTGGTTTGAATGGCGAGAACCATCAGGGTCTGGTCTGAAACCCCCGCTGGAGCTTCCAGCGTTTTACAGAGCCTGGGAAACATTAACTCCTGCTGGTCAGTGGCCCAGACACACGAGCCACGTGGTCCCTCTTTGCCCTTCAGCTGGTGACCGTCCTACGGAGAGGGACTTTCACCTTCCCATAGGCTGGAGGAGTCACCTTAAACTTCTACTGGATCTTCCCAGCGAGGTAACCAGACCTCAGGAGCTGCCTCCTCGCCCTTCCTCTTACCAGCCAACTAAACCAGCATCTTCCAGTCCTGCGGGGTAACGAGGCTCCTCTCCTCCTGCTCCACCTTCAGAGGCCTTTGGCCACCTGCCCTTCCTGGAAAAGAACTGCACCAACCCCTGCTCGCACCCAGGGCGCTGACGGCTCCGTGTCAGAGCCCTCTCTGGATCCATCCAGACTCCCCGGTGCTTACACGGATGCATCAGTACGAGCACAGCTCTGGAATCCTCCCACTTCGGCCGCATCCTCCCCGAACCCCGAGCTCTCCCAAGAGCTGGCAGGCTCCGGGTGTGCTGTGGAGAGCTCCCATCATCTTCTCCTCCAGGGACAGATGCAGCCCGAGCAGCGGAGCCGAGCCACGCGCCCCGACTGCGAGACATCTCCCCCCTCCCCTGCCAAAATATTTAACCTGGGAAGTTGAAACACCCCAGTAAACCACTAAAAATAGCAGGGGTTCCCTGATCTGAGACGGAAGAGTACAACCCCTCCCTCCCCAGCTTCTCCCGTTCCTAGAAAATGTAGAAAACTCATCAGTGACCAACACTGTGGCTTGGCCAACTTCTCCGGGCAACCTGCATCTCCGCAGAGGACCATCCCTGTTATCTGAACTTGTCCTGAATGCTCCTCATGCCCTTGCTGCAACTCCGACCCCGACCAACACGCGCTCCCAGCGCTGCAGGCCACCAGGCCACCGGCTCTCCAGCCCCTGGAGAAGCGTTGGACGTGGGCTTTCAAACTCACCCCAGGACCTGCGACACCGTCTCCAAAGGCTGATGGTTTTGCCTGCTCTGTGCCCTCTCAGTCCTTTGGGTAAATCCTGCTCTGTGCCCTCTCAGTCCTTTGGGTAAATCCTGCTCTGTGCCCTCTCGGTCCTTTGGGTAAATCCTGCTCTGTGCCCTCTCGGTCCTTTGGGTAAATCCTGCTCTGTGCCCTCTCCATCAGAAACTGCCAGTTGTTATTTCAAGGGCTTTTGGCAAACTTGGTTTGGAGACGTTGGGCCCAGGATCTGTTCCTTTCCAGCAGGACCAGCTCTCGCTTTCTTCTCAGGTTCTTAAATTTCACTCGTGACACCAAGTTGCATTTATTGGGGTTTTTTTTTTAACCTGAGTAATTAGAAGGTCTTTAAGAGGCTTGTGTCTTCTATTAACTGAGAAAACGGAGCACACAAATTAGAGGAGTTCTTTAGCACAACTCTTGTTTCTTTATTAAAAGAAGATCCGCCTTCCCTGAATGCAGAAGGCACTTGCAGCTTCCAAACCCATCCCTCTGGGTGTTCTCTCCCATCAGGGCTGGCTCACAATTCCTTCTGCTGCCTCTGTGCTGTCCAGAACCACTGAGCACCCCCAGAACAAAGACGTCCCCTCCCAAATGGCCACCACAACCCACCGTACACACCCAGGGGACTGAAGAATCCTCTACTCGAGCAAAGCTCCGACAGCCCCTTCAGCTGATTTCTGTACAGGGAAACAGGGCGATGAAACTACAGCCGACGCTGGGACCACCACAGCCTGACCCCCCCAAAGTACAACCCAGCTCCAGTGTGCACAGGCAGGATTTACACCACCCTAGAGTATTTATCCTGCTATGGAGACCATCACCTTGCAGATCAGTCCCTCAAGGGGAGATTACTGAACACACTGCGGGGGGAAATCCTCCCGCTCAGCAAACCAAGACCCTCCACTTCAGGTGCCTAAATCACAGCACATCAGCCAAGTGCTATAAATGGGCTCCAAAGTTTAGGGGAAAAAAAAAAATATTGTAGTTGCTCCTCTCACGCCTTAGGAGATCAAACTCTGCTTTCTGCACTGCTCAAGTACATGCAAAGATCATGAAAAAAAAAAATACAGGCTGTGAGCACGGCACAGCTTGGAGAAGAATTATAAAAAAAGTCCTTACTTGTGTGTGGGAAGGCTTAAGGGAATATTTCAGCACATCAGGAGCTGAATCACTGCATGTAGGTGGAGCCAGACAGATTGACAAGATCTGTAACTTGAAAAATGACCTAAGCCCGGGATCAATCATCTCACAAAGTAGCTGACTGAGGGAACACCACCGAGAGACAGCTCAAGGTGACGGGGCTCAATGTCATCCCGACATGCAAAAAAAAAATAGTGTATTAAAGGCACATGGGAAACCTGTATCGGTGGCACACTCTCCAGCTGACCAACCATTACAGAACTCAAAACACGGACAACTGGGATCCTCTTGGCACCAAGGGGCCCTTCTGCTGGAATGTCTCAGTGTCACCACAACGTTACCTTAGCTGATCCTCCCCCCCCCCCCACCTCCAGCTGCACATGGAAAAGGCACTTTGGGTGAAGCCATTAGCAAACCTCTTTTTCATGCATTAGATGAAAGACAAATGTAGCTTTCAGGTAATGACTTCTGAGAAGTTGTGGAGCAGCCACTTGATGGAAGAATTAATTGCAGATCAGACACAGGCATGAAAAACAAAAGGTGGTGCACCAAGCTTTTAAGTTTTACGGCCCTTCAGATCACTGAACCCCATATGAACAGCATAAAAATGCGCTTGATGGGTTAATCCAGGACATAAATGGACTCAAATTACAAACAAAACCAAGTAATAACTTTTTAGTTTCATCTCCTGAAAGCTCAAAGTTGGGGGGGGGGGTCTATTTATCAGCAGACCTGTAATTTGTATATGCAAATGAAACCAGATTCCTCTAGCCAAGCAATTCGTGAGCCTTGCCTCTAGAGACAAACCAGGGAAGAGGTCGTTCACTCTCCCACTACTCCAATTCTGCATGGTCCCAAACTAATGCCATTTGTTACCCTGCAAGGTAAGAAAAAAATCCACTAAACATTAAGAGATTTGTGTTATTAATTACATATTAATTTACCATTCTTGGTAAATGTTCTTTAGTCAGTAACCATTGATACTTAAAGTAGATTGCTAACCAATAACCATGACCATTTCAACTGTAATTTGGTGGGTCATTCTCAAGTTGGAAATGTTTTTTCCCCTCTCCTAAAGGCTCTAAACACCATTTAGCAAATGCAGTTCTGTGCTGCTCTCGTACACTCCAGCTAGTCACGGGGTCAGATGGAAGGGTAATGGCTTCCCCTCATTAGTTCAAGGGAACAGAGTTGATCCCTGTTAATCTGAGAACAAATCCAAGTTTTTAGCTCACTACGTCCCATACAGGACATTATTTTCGGTGCTGCAGAATTAGTCCACCACCTGCTCATGGTTATCTGTACAATTATTGAAAGCAGGGAGCTAAAATATGCAACACTGGGAACCTCAACCAAGCACAGAGGAAAAGTCTATCATGAAGCAGTTCCGAGTGCACACAGAAATTTCTGTTCAGCGTGGCAGTACCCGAGAATAACTATTTTATTTGAAAGGGAGTAAGTGGCATCATCTGAGGATTTGCATGGGCACCTGGATTCTGAGATCATTCTTACATGAGTAATCCCAAATAAACAGAACTGTCTGACTGGAGAGCCAATCCTGAAAAAACTTACCTTTTTCTTCAGGAAAGAAACACTTTCCCCTGCCCCTCTCCCTTTAAACACGTCCTACCTTCCTTTCCAGGACAAGAAGTATCACTCCAGACAGGATGGGCTCTCTAAAGACAAGAGCAAGACAAAAAGGACGTGACTCAGAAGTGCTGGAAGGCTAGTTATCCTTCAGATGTTCTGATTTATCTACCTCCTGCAAAGCACTAAAGAGGAGGAGTGGGGAAAAAAAACCCCAAACAAACCACAAGCAACCAGTGGAGTCCAAAGAGCTGAGTGTGTAGGTAAGTTATCGGACCCCAGAAACAGTTCCAAACACAAGGCAGTGACAAATCCAGGTGCAGAAGACATGGCCATGTTCCCTTTAAGTGCAGAACTTTGCATTTGAGGTCCCGGGGCCTCTTGCCATTTTTCTTTTAACAGCTGCTCTGAACCCACACGTGAATCTGGCAGGAGCTGCTGGGGAGCCTGGCAGGAGCTGCTGGGCTGGGCACGCTGTCTTCTGGCACTGGAAGGAGCTGCTGTGGGGGTGAGTGGCTAAAACACATTCCCACATACAGAAGTGTTACAGTGGCCACAGAGGTAACATTTTTCCTTCCTGTTATGCCATTGAAAGGTAAGAATTCATTGTAATCTTAAAAGAACAATAAGAAGTTGATAAGCGGGAGCCAAGAAAAAAAAGTTAGAAAGGGATGAATAAGTATTAAGTCAGGGATAGAAGATTAGAGGGAATACAAGATTAGAGGGAATACCCAACAACAGAAATAAGCCCGGAAAGAAAGCAAGCTTCAGGTGGAACAGCTTGTCTGTTGTGAAGGTCAAGTCTTAAACCAGGGAGACTGCGACTGGGTGGCTACAGAACACATATGGCAGAGACAGAGTGACCCTGAGCTCTGCAGAAACCTCCGGGAGCATCAGTGGATTTAAAGTCTTGAGAAAAATCTCTGGATGCAGCCTTGAGCTGTGCAACCAGCTGACTGGCACAGATACCAGTTGGACACAATGGAACTTTTCACTAACAGGACAGCTTGCTGCTGCTTCCCTCTACTCCTCAGGTTACCACAACCAGGCTTGTATGAGGTTAGTTTTTTGTAGCAACACAGCTTCAAAAATACGTGTCAATGAAAAAGAAAACATAATAAAAGTAAACCTTCAGTCATACTTGCATTCAGCATTTCCTTACTTTATAGAAAAGAGCAGTAGGACAGTCTCTTAACGCCACGAAGAAGCAAAATTACCTTGACCAGCAGCTGACAAACTGGTGCTGATGAAAAGCTTTCTGTTCCCGCAGCAACTAAAATGTGTTTGATCGATGAAAACACGTTTCTGAGTTGGGAAGTTCATTTCAGGTGGCCTCCTTTCACATGGCAAACAGAACAAGAGAGTGTACGCTTACCCAGGAACTCTTAACTAACATTTTTGATGTAATATTCTCACTAGCAAACCAGGTCGCAGCCTCCACACCAAAGCCTCCACCCCTGGGGTCTGACATCCCCCGAGTCCAGCCGTGTCATTCCCGACTGTTTTCCCTTCCTGATGCACTCGGTTCACAAGGAAGACAACTCCTCCCATTCCTTGCTCAACAGCCAGTTCAGCAAGGCCAATTTCAGCTGTGAATCAAGCTGACTTTTCCCGGGCAGAACCACCTACGAAAGCTCTGCAGGCCAAATCCAGGCTGCACCAATACTCACACAGATTCCTTATTTTTACTGATTGTGCAACATTTCATCCAGTTGGAGTTCAGTAAAAATAACACTGGTAACACAATCAGGGAGATAATTACATTCCCTTTAACTTTAGTTAGTCTTGCCAAACAAAGGGGGGGGGGGGGGGGAGAACCAAACAACAAAAAGACCCACCTTCAGGGAACAGCTCCAAGACAATTGGCACAAGAAAACTGGCAGTTTTAAATAACAAGGAGTCTCTTCTTACAGAGTTACCTTTGCAGAGTAAAAATGGTGTTTTGAGGGGTTTTCATCCTACCTACCAACAGCAAGGAAACCAGTCCATCCCCCCCCCCCCATCTCCTCCAATCAGTGCCCTCTAGAATTAGGCAGGTTGCTGTTTCCAGATAAACCCAAGAAAAACCTGACTGAGCATGACACAGCACAGGAGGTGTAGCTTCTGTGAGCTCAGGTGATGTAGCCAAAATTACACTCTCTACAGAAAAGGATGCATGCACCTCAGCCATGCCAGAGGAGATCCCACCCCTCAGTGAAACTGCACAAGGGCCATTAAAGTATGCTTCTGTTTCAGCTGTCTTAGTGTAACCATCCATCCACAGAGCTTGGTACTGTTGTTTTAGGAGAAAATAATCAAAATCTTTACTAGTGCAAACTGTGAGCAGGACAACCCCGGGCTACTTCGCATCACGGCTCCGTTTTATGTACATCTGTAATGCTGGAGGGCAATAGGAAGGTGCCACTTCCACTGATGGAAAGAATCCCCAGATGCCAAAGCATCCCCTCGCTGGTACTTCTCCAAGCAGATGAACCTCAGCTCAGATGGAACAATGGACAATGCCAACTTTACTACGTTCTTGTGTGACAACTGCTGTGTATTAATAAAAAGGTAAGTTTTGCCCCAATTCCACTCAATTACTTTTAAGTCAGTTCTTTACTAATCATCTACTTAACAAGATCTACCTCAAGTAACAACCACTTTCCCCATCTTGGGGACATATTCAGTGATGGCAGAGCCCATCAGCCCCACCCACGGCAGCAGGCTGTGACAAAGAAAAACTAATCCAGTTGTTATTGCAGCCACACAAGACAGACATCAGGCTCATTTAAAAGGAATATTTTACTTACTTACCTGTCTTGGTAAGCAGGTAAAGTTATTTCAGTTTCCTTGGATGTGACAGGAGTCCTGGACTCCTTTTTGGTACTCTGAACAGTCAACTCCTCCACACAAATGAAAACATTAATAAACTTTTTGAAGGACTGAAGGAAAGCAAGCAAGCTGGACAGGGAAAGTAGGCTGGTGAAAACAAAAGAGCTGGCACACAAGTTGGCATCCATTTAAGCTTGGTATTCAAAGCATCAAAAATATTAGTATCAGCACCTCAGCCAGTAAGTTCTAAATGTGTTTACAATGTATTTAAATTCAAATGAAAGTAAATAAAGCCATCAGTAAATAACCAACACATTTCTAAAAAGAAATGGTGTCAGCACGAGATTGTCAAGGTCAAAAGAACACCTCTGGCATGGCTTCTAAACTGCCAGGGTTGAGATTCACAGGGCTGCATCAGCACATTAAGATGGGGCAGCCTGGCAGGCTCTCACTCGGTGAGGACCCCGGACTCTGCAGCAAGAATGAACTGGGTTTCCATAAGCTTCACTTTGTGCTCACCTCTGCTGGGTCCCAACTATCGAGATCCAAATCTCAGAATGGAGCCCACAACGAAAATGCAAAAGCAGCTCTGCTGAAATAACTGGAAGGGGCACAGCAGAAAACCTCCAGGCAAAGGCTTGACACAGACTAGAAGAACCTCTGTTTTGTGAGAAACATTTAATTCAACACAATGAATTACAAGAGGACAGATTTACAGAATAATATCCATAACAGACTGTTCAAAAAGGAAAATAATTTTCACTGGCTGCAGTACCAGGTAAAGTTCCCCAAAGCAGTATCTGGTAGAGCAGCAGAAAAGTACAGTTCAGTCTTCTTGCAGTACTCCAAACGAGCGGTATCAAAGAATTTTGTGTTTTGCAATCTTTAAGAGAAGAGTTAATACAGTATCAATCACTTTGGCATGGGATATTTTTCAAGGAGCTTACATCTATTCCAATCACTAAGCTGCACTACTCCCAAAGGCTATTCCTTCCCAGGCAATCCCCTGGTTCCCTTGCTGTCACTGCTAACCATTCTCACACGATAAAGGCTCTGGGAGCTACTTTCTTCCCCAAGTTTTGGGATACCAACAACTTGTACAATTGGTTAGTGGCACAATATTTAAGCTACCACTTTATACTGTACTCTCAGCTGAGACGTCCACTCAAGAGTTATACAATGGATACCCTAAGACTAAAAAAAAAAACCCAAAACCAAACCAAACCCCCCACTTTTGCAACCTAGTCAACATATTCTCCAAGCTATAAACTCTCATCTTCCTCCCCTCTCCCTATCCTCCCTCCCCAGATAAAACCATTTTTAGGCACAGTTACCCAAATATGCTCACAGATGTACTAGAAGAGACTGAAGAATCAATCAAGGTACCCATGGTGAAGCCAAATACTTATAAACACATTAAGGCAGGTTTCACATCGTTTCATTTTTGGACACAAAATGCTGGTCACTTCACTGCACATGCAAGTAAGAAAGATTTAATACTTAATAAAAAGCTTTCAATTTGTTTTCAGATATCAATTATAGAAAAATCAACCTTTTTCCTTTCTTGTTTTAAAAGAGGTCAGAACATTACTGCACACGAAAGCAGATGTGTAGACACACCTATTGGAATGGATCCCCTTCCCTCCACACGCACAGAAACAGAGGTCAGGGGTCTTGGCACCAGAAGAGAACAGAGGAAGCTTTCCTCGTTGTCAGTCACAAATGAGTCATCCTTCCATTCCGAGCTGAGAAGGTCCTTCTGACTGGCCTTCAACCAGAGCCAACTATACCACAGAGAGGGTGTATTTCTCTTCAAAACTCGGCTCTGCTCGGACCCGCGCGCGACTCCGCGTCACAAACGCGAGCTCCAGCGCGCTCGGCGTGGTGCTGGAACTAACTAAAAAGACCAATTGCCACGGATGTGAGGCCAATTCCTCCAGTATAACTTCCCCTGTTAATCGAAACCTCAAGTGGAAGAGGCACTGGCAGAACATCTCCGAGCCGACACGGACAAGACCAACGCGGTCTCGTGAGGAAAAGGAAACCGAGTGACCCGAAGTGACACGTGGAATGACAATCCACAAGGCAAAATGACCTCCCTACAGTCTGGTACAAACAGGTAGCCTACAGCAGAGTAGCCAAGGAGTGAAACAGCATCTCTCACACTTCTGTAGAGAGAAGATTGTTTCCATGGGTCACTGTTAAAAGTACTTTGATAGAAAAAGCTTAAAAACGTTATCGCCTATCACTGACCCACAACAACAACAGAAAAAAAAGGGGACAGGAAATTTGGTTCCTAGTATTTTCCCTCCCACCATTTTATATTCCTTTATTCCCTCCCACTTTTGCATCCCCCATTACCCTACCCCTTTAGAAAAAGGAAGGGGAGTAGAGTTTAGTCAAAGTTCCATCTTCAAAACTACCCAGCAATTAAAGAACCATCAGCTTCTCAATGTTTCCTGAAGTGTACAGTTGGATTGTTGGTGCAATTTGCTTGGCAGACACTCTTGGCTTTGTAAGTAGTTGTGCTGACCCTGCTGATAGGGCTTATACTGGGAATTCTTAGATGGAACTCCCTAGAAGAAAGAGAAAAAAGAAAAGACCTTAGAAGTCAATCAGAACTTTTTATATCTTCATAACCAGGGAGTCCTTAAAAAAAAAAAAAAATAAAGCTTCATTGCCATAATATTTCCATTTCCTTATCTCCTGTTTTTGCACCTACAGCAGACAGTTTGTTCTGGTTCTCTGCTGTTGCCAGACCTTTGTAGTAGAAAGGAATGCAAGATATTCACTGTCCAAATAAAGCTACTGCTAGTGATGTGGTAAACCAGGAAAATAGAGAGCCCAGCTATCAGATGGTATCTCCCAAAGGCCAAACTCCTTTCACGTTGTAATCAACCTTCCAGCTTAACAGAAATCTCTCTTCCTTCTACCTCAAATACAGTTGCTACTCCCTCCAAAAGGGCTTTTCTTCTGCTAGTCATCCTAAAAATACCATTTATTTTTTCCCCACTCCACATTCTTGATTCTTGCCTCTCGAGCTCTCAGTGGGCACAGTGAAGCACCCAGGATACCCTACTTCAGTGACAACACTAATTGCTTTTCTTAGGCTAAAACTTCAACCGACCAAAATTACAAGTCAGTGAGTTCTGTTTCCATCTCACTGCACAAGCTCTGGTAAGTGAAAGGGACACAGCAAGGAAACCACCACTTCATTGAGTCACAGAAATGCTCAGAGGGCTGGAGCCCCTCTCCTGTGAGGACAGGCTGAGAGTTGGGGTTGCTCAGCCTGGAGAAGAGGAGGCTCTGGGGGGACCTTCCAGCCACCTTCCAGTACCTGAGAGGGGCCTGTCAGAAAGCAGGGCAGGGGCTGTTCACAAGGGTCTGCAGTGACAGCACAAGGGGTGATGGCTTGAAGCTAGAAAAGGGGAGATTTTGGTGAGACATCAGCAAACAGTTCTTTAACCTGAGGGTGCTGGATCCCTGGTTTTATTTTTGCCTGTTGCTCCTCTCCAAACTTATTCTGGGAGAAATGCTGCCAGTTCCTGCTGCTTCTGGGAAGCACTGAAGGTTTCCAGTAACCAGCCTGTCTGCAAAGACTGTTGTGTTGCTGGTGACTTCTGCAGAGTTTCTGCAGGTCCTCCGGGACCTGGGACATGCTTTTGTGGGAAGCCTGATGATGCAGTCCCAGCCTGGCTCAGCTATGCCCTGGGGACGTGTGAGACAAGTAGTTGCCCAGGAAGACACTTGACCCATGTCAGTGTGAAGTCACTTGTCCTGCTTCAGTCTTGTACCTTCTGATGAGTCTCTCCCTCTCTCTTTCCCACCACATGTATTATGATTTTGTGACAAAATTTCAGTCGCTCCTCATAAGCTGATTCAGACCTTCCTGATGATCCTGCAGTTGTTACACGTTTTCTGGTCCTATCTCATTATCCTGATGATCTTCAGAGTCATCCTCCGTGGGGAGGTAAGAAAAATTTTTGTCTCCTCTGTGCCCCCACTACTCACGGGAGACCACGCGATCCAGGGTGGCTCCTGCGCACCGGTGTGGAAGTGGTGGGAGAATGGGACGAGAGCACGAGAGCTTTACAAGTCACGCGTTGGGAGTTGTGCGGATACCTTTGCTGAGAGAGCAGAGCTCACTTCTAGCTTGTGGCCGTGTCCTAGTGACGTGGGAGATTCGCGAGAGAAAGAAATTACAGCTGCTGAAGACTTAAACAAGCTGCAGTTCCAGAAGATGCTGGCAGCCCCTGCCAGCCCCCCTGGGAAAGGACTTCCTTCTGAAAGTGGCAAATAAGTTTTCAGTTGTAGAGCACGACAAAGTCAGGCTTTGGGGAAGTTTTTTATCCATCTGCTGCCAGCTGTGTTTGCTGGATGAATTAAGAGAAAACGTGGCTAAAAGATTCTGCTAACTGAATGTCTACTTAGGGAGAAGGCTCCTAAAATTGAAAGCAACCAGAATCTTCCAAACATGCCTTTTTCCAACAGAAATTAGTCTAGATTTTGGAATACATGAACTTTCTGTAGGGTTGATGTCATTTTGTTGAGGTTTCATCTTCGAAACTGGCAATAAGAGTGTTCCAACGCTGCCAGGGGTGGTTGGGTTGGATTTTTCTCTCTCCTACAGCACCAAGAGCTCCATACACGCTGCTGAAGATTCCCCTGGCACGCAGTTGATTCATTATTTTACTCCTACAATATTTTCTGACACCGATGCAGTGACTTTCCTGTCTCTCCCAGCTGTTCAAAGGACAGAGAGCCAGAGAGGTTAAAGGTCAGAGCAGCCCTTTATTTAACATCAGCCCTGAGGAGTTCATGCACCGTAACAACGCTGACCCCGCAACCGCTGTGCGGACAGAAAGGTTTCTCTGCCTTTTGCTTCAAGCTCATTTGCCAGGTAGGGGAAAAAAAAAAAAGACAAAGTTACGAAGGCACAGATCTATTTTCAAAATGAAAATATCCCACGGACCTAACGTGACGCACTCAGCCTCCCATCAGCTGTTGAAGCACGTGACTTTTTCTTCTTGTTTTCGCTGGATCACGCCCATGTATCAAACCTTCGCACCGAGACGCACCCACGAATAGGAAGGGGGCAAGGGAGCTTGGTATCTATGACCTGGCACATATCAATGTAGGGATCAAAGAGGACTACAACAGGGAGAGCACCGTTCCCCTTCCTCTGTCCAAGGAGATAGATTCGTCCATTCACAGTGCTGCATCCCATGAAGAACTTCTGGGTCAAGCACTCCTCATCCACCTGGGTCCATTCGTCTGTCTCCACATCGAATCGAAAGGCTCCTCCTCCTATGGTGTAGAGAGCACCGTTCAGTGATGTGATGCAGAGGTCGTACCTGGGAGGGAAGAAACCCGTGATCAGAATCAACAGAAAGATCTGGCCCTGAAATATTCAGTGTGACCTTGGTCCTCACAACAAGAGTCCTGTTTAAACAGAGAATCCCAGAAGTGTTGGTGGGACAGGACTTGATTTCTCCAGTCCAACCTCTTCTTGGAGCGGGGACCAAGACAGGAACCTTTTGTCTCCTGCCAGGTCTGAGAAGAGTCATTTCTTACCTTGGAAGTGGGGAGACCGAGATGACATCCCAGCTGTCCGTCTCTGTGTTCAGCCTTTGCACTCCATCGTATACGTGGCCATTTTCATCCAGGCCACAGACCACGTAGATCCTGGTCCCCACGCTGACCGCATCTCCTCTCTCCACAGGCTGAGCCATAGGACTCATGCTTTCCCACTGTGACTCCACCAAAGCCATGCGCTCCACGGCTGGGATTATCCCTTCTTCCGTGCTCCCTCCCAGCACGTACAGGTAGAGTCCTGCTCCCACTGCACAGTGGCTGTTGCGGGACATCTTCATGGCAGGTCCTTCCACCCAGCTGTTGGCCAAGCAGTTGTAGATAAGCACCCAATCCACGCTGTACCACACAAACTCATCCCGGAAATATCCTCCTGTCACGAAAAGGAAGCTCCCTGGAAAGAGAGCAGAGAAAAGCATCAGTTGCCTGAAAGCTGCAAATTGCTCCCGTGAACCAGGGCTCTCATTTCTCCCTGGGCTGTCCTGAGGAGGTGCAAGATGAGCAGAGAAAAATCACTGCTCTTTGTGTCAGTTTGCAGTGTTTGATTCCTCATCTGCACAGACACGCTGGGCCTACAGGGTGCAGGAAGTCCTTCCAAGTCTGCTCCCACTTGAGAACAGAATCATGGAAACACTGCTTGGAAAGCAGCTCTGGGGAATCTCATGTCCAGACTCCCCCTTGAAATGGGGCTACTGCCAGCACTAAATAAGAGAAGCCATGGTATTGAGCTGTCCTGTCCGTCTCCAAGCATGAAGCTTTCACAAGGTCCACGAGCAAGTTTAACTTAACAGCGACAAGAAATCAGAAATCACCACCTGCCAAAGCCAGCAGGAAAGAGAAGGCAAATGAAGTGTGCTGCTTCGAGTGAAGTCGTTAGACCCACTCCAGCTAAAGCTCATGGAAGGCTCTCGGTAGCGTCTGCCACGTGGAAAAAAATATTCAGCCTCCCAGGACTAAGGAAAACAGAACCATCCTTTGACCAACTACGAACACAAAGGTGAATGAGGTTTCAGCAAGGCTCAACAATGTGGGTTTACAGGAGAAGCAGCTGAACTCTGTGCTCGGGTGTCTAAAGCCTCAGCTTCTGTTTGCTCAGTCCCAGTTCTCTGTAAGTTACCTACTGCTGCCACTGCGTACTGGGTGAGGTTCCTGCGCTGCAGTGGGGAGCAAGCCTGCCAGGTCCCTGTTTTGGGTTGAAAGAGAAATAATTCTTGCTGCTCCTTGTCGTGCTTCCCTCCCAGGACATACAAGGTGTCGTAGCTCCGACCAACGTAAGGGCACCGCTCCGGGTTTTGCCAGCTGGGTGGAGGGTGGTTGTCTAACTTCTTTATTAGCCTGGAAAGAGCGTCTGGCTCTCCGAGGCGCTTGCTGCGTTTCACCAAGACATCGAGGAAGGACAGACTCAGAAAAGTGACCCTGACTTCACCCACCAAATCCAGGAAGTCCTCCTCTCTCGTGGCCGGGTCCTCCATTATCCACCTCGTCACGCTGTCGAAAACCACATCTTCTCGCGAAACGAAGAGGTCGTCGCTCTTTAGGAGCTGCATCAGCACTTCTTTGGGTAGTGCCTTAAATTCTTCCTGGCACACCACGTCCCCCCAGTGAGTGAGAGCCACGTTCAGAGCGGACACGTACAGGTCTCGGAAAGCAAATTGCTGTGAGTAGGTCAGCAGGCCCAGGCAGTTGGAAACGTGCAGCTCTCGCTCCAGAAACTTCTCACACAACAGTTTCACCCTGTCAAACTGGAAGAAATCAGCTGTCTCCAGCAAGCTGGTCACGTTCTCTTGACCTATAAGCACTCGGGCTGTGCGGGTGAACTCGAGCAGCGCCTGAAAAGGGGCTGCATCGATCCCTCTGATCACGATGTGGTGCTCAGCGCTCTCTCTTGCCCCCCCGAAAAACATGGCTTCAAAATAAGGACTGTGTAGCGACAGTGCCCTCCGGCTGACCTGGAAGAGCCTCTCTCCCACCTCTAGAACCGTGTCTGCAGTCGTTTCTGTCGGAGGTCCCAGCTCCTCTGGTTCTTGTGCAGGCTCCATGCTCCTGTCTGCCAGGCAGTTAAAATTAACTCGCCCCTTACGCAGCCTTTACACATGTGAGGTCTCTGGAAACATTACCCCAGCTAGGATAAAGAAAAGATAAGCCACTCTTGACCTAAAAATAGAATATGTTTTCTCCCCTCCTGCCTTGCTCTTCAGTCTTCCCTGCAGCTTTCAGGGATGAATAGCAGGAGAGCTGCATGGCCCAAAACTTAGAGATTTAATGGGCATCTGCCTAAGCCAGGTGAGACCTGGTGAGTTAGGGGAGCTGTTTGCTAAGCAAAGAGCCTGGACTGTAAGGAGGAAAGAGAAGAAACAACCAAAACCTTCCTAAACACCGACCGAAGAGCAAGAAGCTGTAGAAGAACAGTGAACTCACTTGGAAAAAAACCCAATCCACTACAATACCTTTCACTTCTGCAAATCAAAAACATGGGAAAGCTTGACTTCCTGATTAAAAAAAAAACCAACAGAAAAAAAAGCCACATCCTTCATCAGATCAATTTTATTATCAAGTTCCAGCCTGCTTGCAGTATTCAGTGTACACTTCAGTTTAGCTGGAGCTGGAGGGATGGCAGGAGCCCTCCTGCAGACCCAGATGGCTGTCACATACTCAGTCACCCTCCATCTCACTGCACTAAATAAACAGTCATAGCACAGGCCACAGCTCACTGATCCCACACAGTGAATTTTTCACAGGGCTGAGACCAAGCTATTAAGTGGAGGTTGGCATAGTGACCTTGAAGTAGTGCCCTGCTCCCAAAGAGCCCAGCAAGACTCTGTTCCATTTCTCAGGGGTGCTCACCCAGCAGAACATTGCTACTTGGATCAAGAGAAGCTTTTCTTCCCCGGAGGCTCCTTTCCACTTCTGAGAGAGCAAAACTGCTGTTACAACTGGTTTTATTTTTAAAATAGGTCACATTTAGGCATTAATGCAATAGAAAAAGCATATAGACATTTAAAATTCAGCTACAGAATAGAATCACAGGCTGCTGTGGGTTGGAAGGGATCTTTCAAGCTCATCTGGTCCAACCCCCCTGCAGGGAGCAGGGCCATCTGCAACTAGAGCAGGGTGCTCAGAGCCCCAG
>WTSP01004579.1:26868-40328 GCA_025331215.1 Actenoides lindsayi | reverse complement strand
AAGCCCCGTCCTTGGAAGTTTTTAAGACCAGGCTGGATGGGGCTCTGAGCAACCTGCTCTAGTGGGAGATGTCCCTGTCCATGGCAGGGGGGTTGGAACTGGATGATCTTTAAGGTCCCTTCCAACCCTGACAATTCTATGATTCTATGATTAAGTTATAAGCATCTTCATAGAAAGAAACAAGTGAGTT
This sequence comes from Actenoides lindsayi, assembly GCA_025331215.1. Lineage (NCBI taxonomy): Eukaryota > Metazoa > Chordata > Aves > Coraciiformes > Alcedinidae > Actenoides > Actenoides lindsayi. Next base: position 40,138 of record WTSP01004579.1, on the reverse strand, counting down.
ATTCCAAATTGTTTTTCATGAACAATTAGTCCCAGAATGCACAATGAAGTTGAAAATCAAATACGAGGAAGCGTATCCAATTTAAAATTCTGTTTCTTTCACTACTTGCCTTCCATATTATACCAGACCCTCCCTCTTTGAAATAAACCATTTACTATGGAGACAGTAATGCTCTCACTGTAATCAGGGTACCTTATGTTTTACAATTGATACCATAATTTTCTTTTTGTTACATGATTAACAGTTTTAATTATAGTTTTCAAAACCCGTATTAGAAATTAAGTAAAAATATATTTCATTGTAAACCTGACATAAACAACAGGAGAATCAAAATCATCACACACTGTGAAATAAATATAAATTTATTAAATAGTATGCTTTTATTGGTTGACATGTCATTACCTAAGTCTATATCTATTTTGGTGGGAAACAGAAAAATCCAATTACTTATCTACAATCATAAATACAAATTAGAACATCATTTGTCTTCTTCAATAAATGGAGCACAGTAAAGGAAGGCATGAAATGAATAAGCCAAAATGCATGTTAGTATTTTTCCCTTTCTGTTTTATAAAGGGCGTGGGGAGAAAAGGTATATCATAGAGACCAATCTTTTTTTTTTTTCCTCACTACTCACTCATCTCATCCCAATGCCCAGTTTTTAACCTGGTTACTATCTAATTCTGTACTCAGTAGGCTAGGATTCAATTGAGTTAAAGATTTTTAAACTCGCTGCCAGTCAACCTTATCATGAACTTTCATTATGTGTATGTAATTAATTGGGTCCAATGAACAATATCAGCACTGAGTTATAGACTTTTCCCCCCCACCATATAATTAGAATATAATTACCCACAGGATATCAGAATGATGCAAAACCTTTCCTCTAAATAGGCCCTCATTAGGAAACAAGTCTCAATGTACATTTATTCAATCAGTACGAATTAATTAAAACGTTACCGAAATAAAAGAGAGTAACATTAAAGTGTATCTGACATCTATTAAAAGACTATCACTTCAGATCTGCACACACAGTTTATAACAAAACTCATTTAACTTGAACAAAAAACTTCACTGTACAACAAGCCTTATACATGGTACACAGTAAAGAGGACCAGTTTTAAAGTTGACAGGCTACAGTTTACTAAAACATTTAAAAACACTGCAGTGAGATACGAGAAATCTTTATACAGCATTGAATCTAGATGGACATGTGATTCTTTCATGATATACACATATCAAACTGCGTGAGTTTCCCCATAGTTTTAGGAATAACATTTGACAAGGTCCATTTTATGCAGTTTTGAAGATGGGAGCCCCCTTAATTAACTTTGACCAGCCATCTAACTTGCAGAGGACCAGGCATTTAGATTCTCTCTCCAGCCATTAAAAGAAAAGACAGTATGAGAGGATTATGCCAGTCACTCTACTTAAGAGGAATCTCTCATGTCTAAGGACTCCCTAACTGAGTAATTTAGAACAGTCACCTGAGCTGAGATGGTTATGTTTAGGGGAAAGGGAAATGTAACCCTTTGTGATATTACAACTAGGACAGGTAGTTCTTACATTTATTCTTCACAGCTGCAGCAGTGATTTTGGACATCAATGGATACCTAGGAAATGGAAAAACTGAGACTATATGGGTGGGATAGAACAACAAATTGCAGCTGAGACACCAGTTTGGTTGCTCTGGCTTAATATAATACATGGTGCTGTATAAATGCAATTTATGGAAAAATTCTCTTTATCTCTGCAGAAAGAGTTGAGTCTGCACTTCACACAAACTGAAGGAATGAGATATGCTGCATGAAAAAGTTGGAAATATGAATGTCCTTAGTTCCACAAAACAGAAAAGATGAGAAGATATTTAACCTGTACTCCTGAAGGAAAACTTACAAGAAGGTATCTTGGTCTGAGATGAACTCTGACAGTTTTCTGGAAGAAGTCTTAACTTTCAAAGTTACAGATGGAAGGGAGGGCCAAAACTTTGGGAGGTCAAAGACAGATTTTTCACCTTCCTATTTCCCCACAACTCCTATAACTTATTCTATGGGAGAAGGAGATACATTCTTCACTGATACCTCATAATACTCAAGGTACAGAAAGCACTGTGGTTATCTGCTTTTCTTTATCTTCCACATAGAGGTTGCATTGCAAGAATATTATCGCTCAGCTGATCACTGAAGGTGTCCTAGGTGGAAAACCCTTTCATTGTCAGGTATATTGGATTTCATATGTCTGAACACATCATTTCTATTAACAGACACATTTCCTATTTTATCTTTATACAATTTTGATGTAGATATATTCACTGGTTTTGACATTATTGAGAGTACTAGTTTCACATACACTGAAGCATTATGTTTCCCAAAAGGAATCCCTGTAACAGGAAACAGGAGAAACGATTTAAAAAATTACTAAAATAAATAATATGTACACTGTAATAAATGATTTCTAGGAGGAATTCCTATTAGCTAGGTCATTGCTGTATTGTTTGTAATGTACATATACTCAGGATTATAATAGGGTTTTTTTTAAGAAACAACTAGATGAACACGTATACTATGAAATGATAAAGTTACCATTAAATGACAGTACAACATATTTTCCATTCGTAACAATATACATTGTGAAATATATGTTTTATGTTATATTATTAGTACATAATACTGAAACATGATTCTGATATAGGAAAACATATTTACTTCTGCATATGCCTTCAAAGTTTGCAGATAGAATAAACCTATTCAGGGGTCATTTGACTCTAGAGTGGTTTTATATATCCTCTAAACAACTTAACTAAAGTCCAGTTGTGGAATGAAAACCTTAATTCCTCTATCCCTCTTCCTCTCCTGCGAAGAAAATGGAGTTACACAAATGTAATTGAAGCTGAAATTTCATGCTGACGCTTTATTCAGTTTATAAGAATGGCAAACAATAAATAACAATAAACTGAAAACAGTCCAATAACAAAATCACAATTTCTACATGTTACCTTTTAAAGTATGACCTAAAATCCTGAAAATTAAGTAATGTAATGCAGAATGTAATAATCCAACAAACTTAAAATATTTTTTTCAATTATTATTCAGAATATTTCCAGATAATATCAAAATATTATTTACAGACCAACTACAAAACTACTGTTATAACTTCTAAAAAATATCTCATAAATACTAAAGTCAGCTTTCCATTGCTTTACCTTCCCTGCCAGCAATGGAATAGTCCCAGTTTACTCAAGCAGAGGGCCACAGTCTACTATCCATCCCTTAGCAGATTTATAAACAAACTGCCAAAAGGATTAATCAAAATTATATATAAATACATAATTTATAATAGGCATGAATATTATTCTTAATGATCTGAAACACATTTAAGATTAGAAGGTATATTGTCTTGGTTTTCCTCCCTGCAGCAAATCATTCTTTCTTAAGTTCAAGCAATTCTTACTCTTATTATGAAATATATTTAAAGTAAGAGGACTAAGGTCTATTCTGTTATGAATATGATTTTCATCAGCATAAACTATCCGATTTAATATATGAATATATAAGTTAATTCCAAAGCTCTTTTTTTCATGATAAACTGGTCAGCTCTTTTCTATACAACCTACACACAGCATGCATTTTTATTTTCATTGAGTTATTGTTTTCGTGGACAGAGAAATTTACTGTCCACGACTGCAGAATAAAATATACCATAATGTTGATGCATAGCTTACTGCAAGACCAGTGTCATCATTCTAGGTAACCTCCGGCTTAGATCAGAGACCTCAGCATCGCAGATATACAATATGCATCCCAAGCAAAAACTGTCCATAAGAGTAACTTTATTATTCTGGGAAGTTGGATCTATAAAAGATTTAAAATGTAGAAGTGTTCTGACTATACAGTTTCTGGTAAGTACAGTCTGAGTAAGTGATAAAACCTGAGTCAGCTTCAGTTATAATATGCCCTACAGAAAGTTCATTCTCACTTGAAGAAAAACGCAACACCCGGAGGATAAAGCATGCTTGTGCCTACAAAGGATGGATTAGCCGTTGTCCTTAAGGTTCACACAGTTCTGTGTATTTAACAAATACTCTGGCAGTCAATCCCACCATCATTTCAGCTGTTACCTATGACAGAGGATTATATCTGAAATAAACATATGGACAACTCACCAATACTACTGGGCAGATTGATGTGGGTGGCAAAATATGGTCCTTCAAAGGTCCGCAGTCACATTCAGGTTTTAGATGTGAAGCGCATTTGTTATGCAACTACAGGAAGACAGAAAATGAAGATTCAACTTAGACATTTTACTACTACAGCCTAAGAAAATGGGCATGCTAGAATGGAGTGAATTTAACTAATCTAATTTTTACTGGAGTACTACAAGGAAAATGAAACACTGCAATGGAAAGCTTCTTAGATTGACAAAACCCATTAATTTATTTTGAAGCAAAAAACAGTTGGATCAAACTATTTTCCAGTTTGGACACTGCACATGTGGTCCAGCACACAAAATGAGAACATTGCATGGCAATACAGCAACATCAGCATAGTGACATCGGTGATCAAAACCTTCATTTCAGAAGACAGCTTCTTGCACTGAGCCAGGAACTTCCACTAGTAGTGAGGAATCTGGGGTAATTCAGGGCTGTCTTTGGCATTATTGGTGTAACACTGCTTCTTACCTAAAGCTGATACAGTCACTAATAATTCAGTTATGATGCTGCAGTATCTATGAAAATATACATGAAATATAAGAGAATAATGTAGGGATATCTAAGAGCTACATTGACGAAATTTTGATCTTGATCGAATCAATAATTAGACTTTCACTGACTGCTGAGGAACCTGAATTACTGTCCTTTTTCTATTTTATTCTCAGAATTTATCCAGTTTTACTGAGAGCAATGAGAAGAATTCTACTCTGAAATCATGGAAAGACTATCTTCAGGTCTGCTGACTGTAAGAGCATTGGATTATTTCTGTATTGTTAAAAAGGTAGAAGGGAAAAATGTGCATATAACATCAACATAAAATGCCAACAAGTAATGATATATTTATTGAAATATTTTGCATTAGAAATCAAGAGTTTGTGTTGATATTTTAGGATTTAACTCAATTCAAATGTCTCTAAATAGAGTATTTCAATATATATATTCAGCTACAGAGTACAAAGGCATGGTTGTGTGCCTGGATCATGCACAGCATTCGTATTTAATTGGTATACTTCACAATGTTATTAGAAATAGCCACAATAAAAAATAACCTCATATTGTGAAATTTGGTGGAAGCTTATTAATTTGGACTTGATGTCTTTTTCAACCTAAATCATAGAATCATAGAATTGTCAGGGTTGGAAGGGACCTTAAAGATCATCTAGTTCCAACCCCCCTGCCCTGGGCAGGGATGATTCTATGAGTCTATTTCTGCATTGATAAGAATAATAAACTGTGCATTAAGTTCTTCAGGTAACATGTATTTCCAAAAAAGACGAGTATTTTATTATTTCAGAAGATATGCATATTTGCATTAAAGAAAAATAATCGGGATAATAAATATCGGAAATTTTAAAGTAAAAATCTTATTTAATAAGTGATTATACTACTATAATAGGTAGCACACAGCATTAGTTCAACAGCTGTTATGAAATCTCTAGTGCACATTTTTCTAATGACTGAATCATTTTTCCTTAGAAGATTTAACTATGTTAGTATGAACTCTATTAAAATTACAATCAAATTGTACCAGTTGCTGATGTATGTAAGCTTTACTGGTCATACGGTCTTCATGAACTTATCTGGTACAGTTAATGTTGACATAACATTTCTGAATTTTGAACCAAATGGCACCTAATATTAGCCTTGTCCATATTAATTTATACTGCAAAGTTACCTTTTCAGGCAGTTACTTAGCAACGGAAAATAAAAGTCTAACGAGTTTCGATTTGCTCCAAGTATTAAGGCCTTATTGTGAGGGTATTTTGGTAGCCCTGTAATCTAAATCATTTGTCATGTTAATTCTCTGACTCAGTGGTAAGGCTACTTGTACCATAATTAATGCACACCAGGCTGTGTTACATCAAATAAAAGTATCTTCACACATTCAGTGGTAATTAGCAGCTTTGCTACTCAATAGCATGCAAACTTATCTATGAAAAAAATAGCTTAATCTCCTTATTAGACTCTGCTGATCTTTGACAACAGAACTGGCATAGAGCAGACAACAGAAATCACAGAAGACATGTGGCTTTAATGAAAACAGCACTTCAACACAATGAAATAAAATATGCATCTCTTCTGAAAAAACCCCCCACAACTTATCAGATTTAAAATACATTTCCCCAGAATTCCCTTACCCCAAACCTAGCTCCTACAGAATATTACCTCCCTCATAACCAGGTGTCCACAAAGTAGGAAAAAAATGTATTTGCTGGAGAGAAAATGAGGAAAAAACCAATTTTCAATATTGTGGTAGAGAACTACAAGGTATATGGAAAAGGGAATCATGGGACTGGCTGAGAACTCAGTATAACAAGCCTCCTTAGTGAAAAGCACCTCTAAATTTCAAGATTTGGTTCAGTTATTTGACATTAGAAGTGATCCTATTAAGTTTTAAGAAAGAGAGATACTTAAAACACATGAAAGGGGCTCAGAACTAGTTGTGTAATAACTAGTATCCTCTTTCATTATCAAAATATGTCAGGAGCAAGCCCTAAATGTGGTGTTGTATGAGTTGAAAACACATAAAGGATGTGATGACAATCACATCACTTCAGAATATACAATCCAAAATTATGCATGTGTTAGAAATTTAAACCACTTTTTTCAGTAAGGAAGTTATTACTTTTAGTGAAGAAAGTTATTGCAATAGAATATATATGATACACAGAATTACAAGAAAAGTGACTAGGAGATTGAAAAAAAAATAATTTGCAGTATTTTAAAAACTTATTTAAACACTTCACTTATGTGCCTAATTTAAACCCGAAGCCATAAAAAAAAAAAATTAAAAAAATTAATAACATTATTTCAAAAACAGAACGTAACTTTTAAGGGAAATAAAAATCCTTAAATTATTGGTAGAAACACAATTGCAAAATTGTAAACATCAACAGCAACATTTTCAATTTTGGCTTGCAAAATTCATAAACTCATTTTTAATTTGTATTGATAGATATTTATGCATTTAAATATGCCCAGAAGCGGCTAAGATATTTTCAGAAGCATTTAGCTTCTTCCTTCACAGTGATTTCAACGATAAATCATTCCTCACTATTTCCTCAGTGAGTATGAGTTCTTATGGAAGTCCTCTACATCTTGGTATGTACTGTCAAGAAGTAAAAGGCCTTTACAAATCTGGTCCAGATTTACATGAAATAATTGGAAAATAATTTTTCTGAGGGTCTAAAGAATTTCCAACTTACTTTGATTTTAAGAGAGAGCCTTACAAAATATGTATTTCTTGAATGACATACACATATTACATAGATGTAAACACTTCTATATCTCGAGTGGAATATTCTAATTTATCTCTCTAAACACAGATAGCCATTGCCTAAATTTAATTATCTGCATGGAAAAAATTTGGATTGGGTGTTTTACTCTCTATATAAATTATCCAAATTTTGACAGCAATCTGGACTACATATTTGCTTTCTTCTAAAATATTGGGGTTTAAGTAATCATAACAGCTTATCACTGAAAGTATCCTGGACCTAGTTTCTTTCATAATGTTTCATATTTTGCATTCTTGAATTAAGAAAATATGTCATAAAACATCCAAACTTGTATGTTGAAAACAAACATTCACTAATGCCTCAGTCTCATATTATTATTTAAAACATTGAACAAACAACTGCTGTTCCACAACAATAATAATAATAATGGTATCAGCAAAAAACCAAAAATCCTAGAATAAGGCTGAATCTCTCCCCATTTAGATTTAAATCCTGCCCCGGCCAGTAACAGAAATACTGGCATTGCTCCTTCTAGCATGAAGATCTCACTTATAAGGGCAGTGTTCCTTGAATGTCATTAGTTTCAGTTATTGGTTCCTGCTGAATAAGGAGCACACAAAAGTTGTGTACTGGTGCAAAGATTAGTATATTATCAAGATGTCCCTGCTATTATTCCCAGACACTTGAAATCACTGTATCCTACCCAGACGTCCTCAATTTCATTTCCCTGAAAGTACACCACAAATTAGGATTTTGCCCTAGTGTCATAGTGACCTCGACTTTCATTCATACTGAAAGCTCTTTTATAAACTTTCTGTAAGGAGAATTCAGCTCTTCACAGTGACATATCTCCATTTGTGTATTTTCTTGAAGCAGAGTACACCTTTAAGCGTATTTACCTATAAAAATTAAGGACTCCTATGAATATTCTATTTACACCATTTCTTAAACACACACTAGCCAATCTTGATGACAAAACTGTGTGAGAATCTTTGAAATACATATCTGTAAAAAGGATATGTAGATTTTATCTCTCTAACCTGTGCAAAAGGTTTTACTGTAGTATACTCACCGTGATCTGACACCAAACACAGTGAAGTCCAGTCAAACCTTGGTAACATTTTATAGTTTTGTGACACTTATCACATTTTGTTGGACAATTTCCTTCTACCCAGAAATGGTGCATCACCTGCAAGAGAAAAGTGTGGACATATATAGAGTTACTAAATTAACAGATACATGGCATAGTTAATGCCACCCCAAACTTACATCAGAATTCTTTTTGGACTTCACATATGTTTTGATGCAAGATGCAGGAGCTCTTGAAACACAACGTTCATGGACAGTATACTTGCAAACTGAAAAAAAGCATCACATTAGCAGATGTTGGGGCAACGGCATTTATAACTACATTTTTATGAAACAAATAATGTTACCAGCACGCCACCTCTACATAATCAATCCAATCAGTCAATGAAAACTCAAACTAGACTGTTTTTTCCATAAAATACAAAAGGCCAATTAGAACAGGAAATATTATGCAAGTGAGAAATCCAAGAATGCACTATCATTACATAACAGGAAATGCTTAATTAAATCAGAGCTCACTAATTTTTTTCACAATAATTCCCAAATGACAAAAAATATTAAAGACAAACTGATGACTGCCAAATGGTTTGGTATCATTTGCTAGTAGAAAGAAATCTGTATTTTACAAACTATAGGCATAAGAGCAGTTGGCAAGCACAAAAATAAAAGCCAAAGAATTTATGTTGTTCCTTCTATTGATTTATAAATCTTAAACGGTTGATCAGTCTATTTTTCAGATACCAATTGTTTTCATGCTTTCCTTGCAATCAACCCAACTTCAACTCTTATTTTCCCCAATACCAATTCCTGAGAAGCTTTTTTTTCCCCTAACCACTCCACACCAGTTTTATATAACTGCTATGTTGACCACATCTATAAAGATCACCCCAACTGCATTTGGAAAATATACAAAAGCCAGGGTACAATGCAAAGTTCTCGTGACTTCAACTATACAACTGTGTATAGATGAAGAAATAATGCTACAGCTTATACCTGCATTCAAAAGTCAACTATTAAAAACTAAGAATTTATTTCTCCCTGCATGGTACATGTCTCACGCTTTTGACCTCGAGAGCAATTAAGCACAAAGTACTTCTAAACACCTTGCTTGCACCTATTACACAAACCCAGTGGGAGGCGCAGCCATTAATCAGACAAACTGCAGGGAGTAACATTGTTGATTGGACCACGGAGGGATGGTGAGACCCCCTGCAGCTTCCTTTTTTTTTTTAACTCCCACACAATCTAAAATGCAAATAATGAAATCTATAGCAATGCTTTGAAAATACACTGGAGAAGAAGCTTAGTGAGATAAGAAAACAGTGTAACAGTTTTGCAAGTAGACTCATGTCCATTGCTGCATGAAGTAACTGAAAGGAGCCTGCGGGTGATCTTCAGATACCAAATAAATGCAAGGAAAAAAAAAAAAATTTAAAAAGGTATACTGAAGCAGAAAAAATGACAGCTCTTTTAAGACTGTTTTCTTGGGGCAGTTTGTACAATTCATCTACACATTTCTGATAACTACTGAAGAAATGATCTATTTTCTCAATAGAATTTTCTCTTTCAAATGTACATGGTTCTTATATTTCCTCACAAAGATTAAGTATACATCAATCTGACACAAAAGAATATTAAAGAATGCAACATTTCAAGATCTAATAGTCATTTCAGCATTTTATATATATATTCCAGCTATTGTCATCGACATTCATTAAGCTGAAGTTATGCAATTTCTATTTATTTGAAGTTTAAATAATGTATCTCTCTCATTCGATAGTACTGTGAATTAAATTATACGATGTGAAAACACAAACATGGAGAATTTACAGCTGAATTATGTTTTGAAGACATCTGTGGCCCACAGAGGAGAAAGAAACTGTTGATTCCAAAACCCTCATTCATTCAAACTAATCTCAAATTAAATCAATAAAGCTGTACAGGCAGAAAGGTCCTGATCAGCTATGATGGTCTATCATACCAAAAACAGAGAAATTAAGTTACGCTAAGAAACTGATGAATTTATCAAAAAGAACAAAAGGTGACTTGATACCATCATGAGAGGAAAATAGTTGGTACTAAAGAACTCATTAATCTAATGGAGTAGGGTGTAACACAAACCAATCATTGGAACCATCTACCAGACATATTCAGATCAGAAAATAGATCTTAAAAAAAGTTGATTAATCATTGAAACACACCACAAAAGAAAGACATGGATCATCCATCTCTTGAAACATTCAAACACATAAGGTATCTTTCAGTAAGATTTTCTCAAGATACATGTTATGGGCTGATCAACCACAGATTATGAGATACACAGATGTATCTTAAGGAATTGAACTGTAGTGTTTGCATCTAATAGTCTAACAAAGGTCAAATTAGATGCAGTATTTTTTCTGTGTTCCTTTACCTTAAAATCTATAATCCGCTAATATGTGAAAGGATAGAAGACTGAGTTTTACAGACCAAATAAACATTAGAAGTGTTACAGTAACCTAATTTCTAGGAAACAGGGGGGTTGACCTTCACAATTAACAAATCAAGAATTCTGTGCAAAATTTGAATAGCCAAATACAGGATTTAGATGCTAGTCAAGTTGATACCTATTACAGAATAGGAATAATTATTAATATATACAAAAGAGGTATAACAAAAATAAAAGGTTGAAAACTAAACATTACATTTGCTAAGAAACAGAGAGGAAAAAAAGAGAAAAGGACAGAAAAAAAAATAAGAAAAAGAAAAGCAGTGAAAAAGAGAAAAAAAAAAGAGAGAAAAAGGAGGAAAAAAAAAAAAAAAAAGAAAGAAAAAAGAAGCAGACTCCAAAGGGAAATAACACTGAGGGCTATTATAATACAGGAAACTCCCCTATACAGCTTCGAAAGCCCAATATTCTGAAAAATTAAAAATGGAACCTTGAGAGCTCAAGCATAGAAGACAAAGGGGTACACATCACTATGCTGGCAATGGTTTGTACTGGGAAGCTACTAGATCTTTATTACACACTGAATGCAGCATTTCTAGTAACAGACATGTATGCAAATGGACATTGAAATGGTTATACTCACAAGAACAGCAGAGACCTTGCTTGCCTACTCCGATTAGCATGTTCAAACAAAGATTACAGTAGGCAGGCTTGTTAAAGTGTTTCAGTCTCCATACATGTTGCCCATCATCTTTCACATTCTGCACAGGACATAAAAGAACAGATTTCACTTAATAAAATAAACAATGAAATATATAAGTGCCAATAAAAATTGGAGATTGACTCAAGAATGTAAAAGACAAGCTGTTACTTCATTTAATACTCTGCACCAGATCAGAGTATAATCCTTCTAAATATACAGGCAATGATATAATAAAATATTCTTCAGAAACTCATGGACATCCATGTGTCTCAAAAATGACTCAGAAAAAACACCAGGCTGCTGTCACCACTGCAAAACAATGTTAACAATAAAATCGAGGCTGACATTAAATTACAATTGGTATTATTCCTAACTAAAACTTCTTCTAGACTAAATCTAAAAATAAAAGTGTTGCAGGTTAAAAAGTAAAACTTCCCAAAACAAACAAAGAAACAAACAAAAATTAGAAAGGACTTTTTAAAGCTACTTTAAAGCTATTTTTAAAGCTATTGTAGAATGAGGGATGTATATCAACATATGTGAAGTAGGAGATCTAAGCACACCACAGTAATACCCATTGTCAGCTTTAATCTACTGCCAATAGTCTATCAAAAACGCAAGTATTTAAGGGCAACATTTACATCCTGGACCTCTTCTCCAAAAATTTAATTCCTTACATTTAAAACCACATTTTTTCAGTTAGCTATAACACTATACTCAAATATTGCACGAACAGACTGATTAGCACTTAAAACTGATTAGCACTTACAACTCAGGTCCAACTGTAACATGTGTACAATTAAAATATTATTGAATAATTTACATTTATGAAAGTAAGCTTTCAGTTGCAAGATTTTCTTCCTTCTTAATGGAATCATTCTGAGATGTCACTGTCATTAGAACGTTTTTAAAATGATGTGCACTTGGTACAGATATTAAATTAATTCTGTAAATTCCAGATTTCTTGGAAATTGTGGTCAGACTTCTTTTTACAATCATCAGAAGTTTTGAATTTAAAAAAAAATTAAAAATAGATTAACCTAATGCAATATCACTTGATTTTTATAAATTGTATTTATTTTTTAACAAATATAACATCCAATGGAATATAGGCACTTAACGTCTATTGGTCGGAAGTGGGCTGGAGTAGTTTAATTCTTCATTGTGTATTACTGAAACACTGTAGTCTTCTTGGCCATTTCATTACCAAAGAGAAATTGTCACACAGCTAAAGGAAGCCACATCAACCTCTAGTTCTCAGAAGCCACATCAACAGCTCATTCTCATCCAGTTTCTAATTTCTCACATCGAGCTACTACTAGTACTTATCATGTATATTCCTGACTAGATTTTCAGTAATATGGTGGTTTTCACCGATAAGGACAGTCATGTAATTCAGTGGACATAAATGCTAATAAAAAACCAAACAGCTTTGTCCTATATTACCCTACACTACATGAGTTATGTCCTTAAAAATCAGAGTTCTCTATTCTAAGACTTAGTCATTAACAACAAGTTCAAGATTATGAAGATTTCTGTACCCTTGTGGGGGGGGGGGGGGGGAAAAAAAAAAACCTGAAGGAAAAAGAAGATGGGAAGAG